>CM029625.1:12548181-12717232 GCA_017311315.1 Dendrocalamus latiflorus | reverse complement strand
TGAAGAATAATTTTGGGAAAGGGACAAGGAGAAGTAAGGTGAGCACGGCCTAGAACGCGGCGAGGCGAAGCTAGGAAAAATATCGGCTAAGCCGAAAACTCACCGGAGGCGACGCAATCGTCGTTTGAACAACAACGGTACCGAAACACGAAAAACTCAATATCTTCGTGCTCGGTAGAGCGAATCCAAAACCGTCTGAAACGTAGCCACCTAGGATAGTTTGGCACGTTTTGACGTGAACGGATTGTTGAAAGCATTCCCGGACAGGCAGGGAAGCGAAGTGCCATTTGCGGCCATGGCAAGGTGTCGGGGTCAAAAATTTAGGAAAGGGTTTTGGACAAATGGAAGAGAGGACAGCGTAGAACGCGTCGAGGCCAACTCAACGGTGCAGACGGCTCGGCCAACGGACTAGTGAAACGCGGTGGACAAGCTTTTATGTAGCCGACAGGCTGACATCGACATTCCGGGCAAACGGAGAGGAATTAACATGCATGACTTGCGGCGAAACGAAGAGTAGAGCGTGGGGAACGTGATGCTCACCTTGGTTTTGGTCGGGCATGCACGGACGGCCAGTGGCGACGCGAGGAACGACGACGCGCTATGGCCCACGGTGGCGACGGTGCTCCGGCAAAGTTCGGCGTAGGCGAGATGAGCACTGCGTAGACGCGACGAGACAAATCCGGGGATGTGCTCAAAACTGGCGGGGCTCCACCGGACGAGGCGCAATAAGCCGAAGAACGCCGCTTGAACACAAAAGAAAAACTCCGATTGCGCCCAAGAGAAGAGGAGTGGGGACTTGATATGTTTGGGGTTGAGTGAGGACGAGGAGGGGCTCACGGTGCTCCCTTTTATAGGGGCGGGGGAGGTCCGAGATGGGAGATCAAGAGACCATGTCCATCAATGGCATGGGTTAATTTCTCGCGAAACGGCTCATGAATGAGGGGAAAACGGTAGGGAAATGAAAGAGTTTGATGAGGAGTTGAATGCAATTTATTGCGCTAAAAACGTTGAGAAATCAAGAGATATCAAAGATTGAAGAAAGCTAAGAAACGCCACGGCTGCTCTCTGTGAACTGCACGAAGGAAACGGTCTGGAGGAAGAAGAAAGGAAAAGGAAGAGAGAGAGAAGAGAGAAGAGAAAAAAAAGAAAATTCGGAAATATTTTAAGAAAATTTTCTAAAGATCCTTGAAACCTGAAAAGATTAAAAATAATTTCGGAATTAATTGACATTTATTTTAATTTTTTTAAATGTTTTTATTTTCTAGCTTTAAAATAATACAATAATTAACAAATAAAGCTTAAAACTCTTAGAAACATTCATAGAGCTTTCTAAAGCTATTTTGTACTTATAGAAAATATCTTCAACTGAAATTTTCATATTTTCCTTTATAAAATATTTTTTATTTAATAGAAAGGCTCTCTTCTTTAAAGCAGAAAATTAGGTTAGCGAAAATTTTAAAATTTCAAGCAACCAAATAACTTTGATTTTTATTTTAAATGAAATTGATTGTTATTAAAAAAAATTTGCTTAAATTATTTTCACAAGAAAACCCCTTTTAAAAGTAGAAAATAGGCAATTAAATTTAAAAAAACTTAAACAACCAAAAGCAAATATTTTATTTTAAATTAAATTAAATATTTTTTTGAAATAACAGCTGGGCTGTTACACCAATGACAGCTTTGAGGTGAGCTTTAAGAAAAACTCTTGCAAAATTCTTGATTCTTCGGGTAGTCTGGTTTGCGGGATTTCTCGTTACGGGAGGATCTTTCGTGCTGATTTTTCTGAGTCTTCTGGTGATCCTCTCGGTGTTTAGTTGCTTCTGAGTCTCGTGACCTTACTTTCTGGCATAGGAGACTTGGTCATATTGGATTTGACCATTTGACCGAGTTAGCGGCCACGATCTCATTCGTGGTCTGCCGAAACTCAGAATGGTCAAGGATATTGTTTGTGGCTCCTTGTCGGCACGGCAAGATGGTTGCCGCTTCTCACCCTCCGATCACAGTGACTATGACCGATGCACCAGAACAGCTGCTCCATATGAACACAGTTGGACCAGACCTGCGAGTGCAGTCAGCAGGAGGGAAGTGGTATGTTCTTGTCATGGTCGATGACTTCTCGAGGTTCTCTTGGGTGCTTTTCTATAGCCTCAAAGATGAGACGTTTTACACATTTCCGAGGTCTTTTTAGTAGGCTTTCTGTTGAGCTCCCAGGTGCCTTACGAGCGATACGCAGTGACAATGGCACGGAGTTCAAGAATTCCTACTTTGAGAGGTTTTGCGATGAGACAGGTGTAGAGCACCAGTTCTCTTCTCCGCACGTCCCACAGCAGAATGGCGTCGTGGAGAGGAAGAAACCGTACCTTGGTCGAGATGGCCAGGACGATGCTCGATGAGTACTCTACACCTCGGAAGTTTGGGCTGAGGCCATTGCGACCGCGTGCCATGTTTCGAACAGAGTTTTTATTCGGGCACACTTGCATCGCACTTCCTATGAGCTGAGATATGGGCGAAAACCCAGTGTCTCTCATTTTCGTGTGTTTGGTTGCAAGTGTTTCATTCTGAAGTCTGGGAATCTAGTTTAAGTTCGAGTCACGTTCTTGTGATGGTATCTTTCTAGGTTACTCGGCTTCTTCGCGGGCGTATAGGGTTTGGAACTGCAAGTCTAGTAAGTTAGTAGAGGACCTGTGAGGTGACCTTCGACGAGGCCAATCCGGGGACTAGGCCCGGTATCTCAGGTTCTTTAGAGCAGTTCGAGCCCATCTTTGTGGATGATGAGGACGATGGAGATGAGGGTTGTCTACCGATCCAGTTCCTCATCCTCCTCTTGAGGTGCCTTCTTCCACTGCACCTCCAGGGGGATCAGTCCATGCCTTCTGCTTCCTCTGGAGCTAGTGGCTCTGTTCCTACCTCATCAGCTCATGAGGTAGAGCCCACTTCTTCTTCTCATCCAGGACCTCCCCGACATATCCAGAAAGATCATCCTTCCGAGCAAATGATTGGAGACCTCTTTGAGCGAGTCACACGCTCAAGGTCTGGCATGTCACATTTATGTCTCCATTCTGCCTTTGTTGCCACCTTTGAGCCCAAGGATGTGTGTCATGCATTTTCTGATGAGTCTTGGGTCAATGCCATGCATGAGGAGCTAGAGAATTTTGAGAGAAATAAGGTCTGATCGCTTGTTGAGCCCCCTCGAGGTCACAATGTCATTGGGACTAAGTGGGTGTTCAAGAACAAGCAGAGTGAGAATGGGGTTGTCATTCGGAACAAGGCTAGACTGGTAGCTCAGGGCTTCTCCCAGATTGAGGGTCTAGATTTCAAGGAGACCTTTGCCCCTGTAGCCAGACTTGAGGCCATTAGAATCCTGCTTGCTTTTGCAGCTTCTAAGGTTTCAAGCTTTACCAGATGGATGTCAAGAGTGCCTTCCTCAATGGTTTTTATTAAGGAAAAGTCTATGTGAGATAGCCTCCAGGTTTCGAAAACTCCAAGTACCCAAACCATGTCTCCAAGCTTTCCAAAGCGTTGTATGGACTTAAGCAGGCCCCTAGAGCTTGGTATGAGAGGCTTAAGTCCTGCCTGTTGAGTCATGGTTTTGAGATGGGTAAGGTGGATAAGACCTTGTTCATTCGTAGGCATGGCACAGACCTTCTGCTCGTCTAGATTTATGTGGATGACATCATCTTTGGCGGCTCTTCTCATACACTTGTTTCACAGTTCTCGGATGTCATGAGCACCGAGTTTGAGATGAGTATGATGGGCGAGTTGACCTTCTTCCTTGGCTTCCAGATCAAGCAGACTCGGGAGGGTACCTTCTTGCATCAGGGCAAGTACACTCGTGACCTCCTGAGACGCTTTGACATGAGTGATGGTAAGCCCGTGTCAACTCCCATGGCATCCACAACTTCACTTGACCCAGATGAGGATGGCGAGCTAGTTGATCAGAAGGAGTATCGCAGCATGATTGGCTCCCTCTTGTACCTCACTGCCTCGAGACCGGACATACACTTTGTTGTGTGTCTGTGTGCTCGCTTTCAGGCTTCTCCTCGCGTATCTCACCATCAGGCGGTGAAACGTATCCTTCGTAGCTTCGAGCTACCATTGACTACGGTATCTGGTACTCTTCCTCGTCCTGTCTTTCCTTGAGAGTCTACTCGGATGCAGACTTTGCTGGCTGTAGGATAGATAGGAAGAGCACTTCTGGCACCCGCCAATTCATTGGCACTTCTCTTGTTTCCTGGTCTTCGAGGAAGCAGTCCGCTGTTGCACAGTCCACCGCAGAGGCCGAGTACGTTTGCTGCCGCCAGTTACTGCAGCCAGGTGCTTTGGATGGTCTCGACTCTGCGGGACTTTGGGTTAGCTATCGAAAGTGTTCCACTCTTTTTTGATAACACTTCTGCGATTAACATTGCTAAGAACCTAGTGCAAGCATTCTCGGACCAAGCACATTGATATCCTATATCACTTCCTTCGAGACCATGTAGAGAAGGGTGACATAGTGCTCCAGTTTGTGGAGAGTGACCACCAGTTAGCTGATATCTTTACCAAGCCTTTGGATAGCTCTAGGTTTTCATCCTTGCGGGGAGAGCTTGGGGTCGTTTGTCCTTATGGACTGTTGTGAGGGGAGCTTTGTGCTTTACTGCTTTATCATATTTATTATGCTCTTACTCCTTTCTGTTGCATTGCATATGGGTGCATTGGGATTAGTCCTTCTAGCATAGGTTAGAGTGTTTCTCTAGTCTAGTTGTTTAGACTTCTTTCTCTCATCCCATGGCTTCTCGCACATGCAAGGATGAGGATCTAGCACGGGACCTGAAATATAAAAGAAAGAAAAGTGAAGAAAACCAACAAAAACTAACAAAAACTATGAAAATAAAAAGATAAAGAGATGCTCATTTGGATGTAGCGGGAGGAGGGCCAAGGACGGGACATGGAAAAGACACATGTCCGCCCTCCTCATGAAACAACATGCCTCGAAATCCACCTGGATCCCAAGGGATGTCGACTCGAACCATGTCCGCTCGTAGTCGAAGGCACACAAGTGTAATCCTGTAAACAATCTCAAAGACATGGCAAGTATGTGTGATAGGGTCGACGCCCTCTAAGTCATCAATAGAATATCCAATCATGTAAGCATATCGATAAAGGACATCATGAGGACTAAAAGTGATATAAGCACAATCAGTAATAGAATATGTCTCGTCTAAGCCAAGGAAATCAAACCTGAGGTGGTCGGGGAAGAGTTTCCAAACTACCTGAAGTGTAGGTGAAGGAGAATGTACGGTAGTAGAAACCTCCAGAGGGGCGATGTCAACGAAGGAAGTAGCCGGTGGTGGATCAATAGAAATGTGCTCCTCCTCAACATCAGAAGCAGCCCCCTCATCAAGATATGGAACCTCAGAACTCAAAAGCATATCCATAGTGAAACAATCATCATCAGGAGGTAGGTCCTCATCATCTAGCTCAGTGTCAACATAAGGATCATCAGAGTGGAGCACTAAGTCTGGCAAAACAGTGTCTATGCAACTGACCATATGCTCAATAGGAATTGTATCCTTATCATCGAAGATAATCCGCTTGAGTTCAACCTGGTCACTCATCGAATATGGCTCTAAGATGTGTGTGTCAACGGAACACGGAGATGTCACTAGCACAAGCTCATCAACCTCATCTATCTTGTAGCATTACTAGGAGACTGAGTAGATGGATTCTTATGGTGATGACGTGGAGGATGTCTAGAAGCTGTAGGCTGACTCTACTGAAGCACTAGTGGAGTAGGTGGAGTAGGCTCAACCAAAGTCATACCGCTCTCCGTGGTGACAGACTGTTAGTGAGCTAGAGAACTCGGGGAAGACTGTGAGGATGCCAAACTATCACAACGGGAGGTCAAAGTGCGCATAGCCTCTCTAAGATCATGCAATTGGGCCATCAAAGTCTTCACACCAGATAACTGTGACTCCAGATGAGATGTATGCAAAATAGACAGCTCGGGACTATGTCGGGACCCCGGATTTCCGAACCCGGACCCTCTGTGTAATACTGCACTAGTCCCAGATCAAAGCTAGTGCACACAGTTAAACAGAAATGAATACATCACCAGCATCGTGTTATTACAATAATTGAGAGTACTGACCATCAGGTCTCATTATTACAATTGAGGTTTCAAGACCTCGCACACATGAAATAAAGTGGAAGCAAAAGATAAACTCGAAGAAGACAATACGCCACAGGCAATTGACTGGGAAAGCGTGACCTAGAACTCCGAGAATCCTTCATCAAATTCACCAGCGAAGTAGTCGAAATCACCTTCTTGAGCTTCGTATTCCTCTGGTTATTATTTTTGAGTGTAGCATGTGAGTACATAAAGTACTCCGCAAGTCTTGGGAAAAATGCAATAGATGCAAGGCTTTAACAAAGGAAGGCTATATGGTTCTTTTGCACAAAGCAATGTTTTAATTCCAATTACTACAGATTATTTTCGAAGGCATTAATTTAATAAAGTAAATGTTTAACAGAACTATCTTTAATTCTATAGTGAAGGTTCCATCTACCAACACTAGTTAATTCAGTCTATCTGACCAAGTTAAAACTGCGGGTTCCATCCATCCTCTCTGGCTCCAACTGCCAGGATACCCTTCTGAGAGTTCCCTCCACTCTCGAAATACAAAAACTTTGGTTTTAAAACCAAAACCAAAAATCTACCACGTGAATGCATTCCTTGCCCGCCCTTGACCGTGGGCACGGCTATTCGAATAGTTTGACACTCTGCAGAGGTTGTACAACTTTACCCCCAAGAGATAAATTATCTTAACAGTCACCACGCTTCCATTGGCATGAGACACAGATAAAATATCACAAAGCCTTTACCTCACTCTAGATTAGCTAGACACCACCCGTTGAGGTTTCACCGCAGAAGGGTTAAATCTGCCCAATCCGAAGCCCCCTCTTGCGCCATATGAGTACAGTAAATCCCTGTCCCTCACTGTGAATAACCAGTCACTCCCTGGCACCCACTTTCCACTGATGGTACCTAAACTAGACTATCATGAGTTAATCAGCTAGGTCGTACCCATATAGACTTAGGGTTGTACGGTAGTGCTCAGTCTGGACAAACACAAGCATCGGTCCTTAGTTGACTAGGGTTGAACATACACTTTACAAGATCTCGTGCTTGCCGCACCAACCCAAACCAACCATCCACCCTAATCTAAACCAATTTCCACATTTTTATTTTATTTTAAAAGAACAGTGGCAACTCCAATCACCACTAACTTTAGAAACACAAGTTATTACAATAATTCATAATTTCCCATTTTCAAGATTTCAAGAATATTACATAGCATGACTGAGCATTAAACTACCATTCTAATATCCACAAATAATTATGATACTCTCATTATTGAGACAAAGGAATTTCTAGGGTTACAGAGGTACATGGCATTCAAATTCAAGTGAGGGCATAACAAGGTTGGATATAACTAATGCCTTAAGATTTGAACTAATATTTTATATAAATAGCAATGCACATAATTTAAAATAATTAAAAACATTTCAAAATCATAGGTTCAAGATGATCAAAGGAGACTTGCCTTCTTGCACGCTCTCGAGGTCTTCCTGCTGTGGAGTGGAGAGGTCTTCAACAACGTTGGATTCTACGCGAGAAAAGACAGAGCAACAAAACAAATAAATACAAAAAAATTCAATAAACTCAAAAACTCAAATAGAGGCCATATTTTGATAGATTATGATTTTAGAAGAATTTAGAAATTTGAATGGCTCAATTTGGAGTTAAAATGAGAAAGTTATGCTCAATTGAAATTCTCGGTTTGAATAAATCCAGAATTTATGAAATTTCTGACAGGTGGGGGCCCACTGGAATTATTAAATTTTAATCTTTTACTTTTATTCTGAGATTATGGCAGGTGGGACCCCCTGGTCAGTGAGCCCACGGGATCAGCCTCTGACATGTGGGACCCACTGGACTCCGGGTCCACATGTCAGCGACCAGAGCAGAGGGGTGGGGCCCAGACGACAGTGGCCTGCGCAGACCGGCGGCCGCTGACGGGTGGGACCCACTTGTCAGCGCGGAAAATGAAAGAAAGGCTCAACCTCAGCGTGCGGAGCCGGGGGCTCGAACGCGCGCCGAGGGAGCCGAGAGGGAGGAGAGAGCGCGCTGATAACCAGTAGGGCGGGGAGGCTTTGCCTACCCATATAGGGCAACAAATCCCTTTGAGGGATACCTGCTGGAGGGGCCGGGCAGAGGTGGTCGGAGGCGGGTTTGCCGGCGGCGAGGGGAGGCCGGAGGGGTTCTGGTGATTCCAAAAATGTGCTCCCGGGGCGAAGGTGAATCCGACGATGGGGTCGGTGAGGTCTGGGGACGAGCGGAGTTGGCCGGCGGCGAAGAGGTGGCAGAGCGAGCTCGGGTGTTCCGGTGCGACGGCGCTCCGGAGGCGGGGAGGTTCGGCCGAGGTGCTGGGGAGGATCGCACGGACGTGAGGAAGCTCGGGGTGGCGACGGTGGCCGCTGGGGAAGACCGAGGCGACGGCGATCACTCGCCGGAGTTCTTACCGTGTGCGCACGGGGAGCTCTCGGTGCTACGGCGCTCGGGGCTCAGGGAGAGAGGTGGACGGCGCTGGGAGGTGGTGCGGAGGGAGGGGAGGCCGAAGGGGCTATTTATAGGGGCGAAGGGGGAGCAGGGGAGCGGCAATCGCTCACCGGTGCTGGCGGCCGGAAAAGGAAGGTGCGGGGAGAAAAGGAAATAGGGGGGCGGAGAAGGAAGGGAGGCGCGGGGTTTTGGGGATTTGGTCGCGGCGGTGTCCCAGGGTTTCCAAATCGGAGAGAGCCGGGGAAGGAAAGCGGGGGAAGCGGCTCGGATTTGGTCTCCGGCGCAAATAAGGAAAGGGGGAAGAAAGAAGGAAGGCGGCGCTCCGCGGGGAAGACGACGGCCTGATTGGCGGGGCCCGCAGTGCAGAGAGAGAGAGAAGGGAGAGAGTGGTTCACGGGCGGCTAGGATGGAGACGCGTGGCAGGGGAGGAGGATCGGGCGGTGGGTGCGGATAAGTGGAAGGGGGCGGTTAGATGGGCCAGGCGCGGGGACACGGCTCATCCAGACCGTCCACGCGTCGGGCTAGGAGGAGGGGAAGGCGGGGCTGGCTGGGCCGGGCCCGCTTGGCAGAGGGGAAGGGGATGAACGGCCGGATTGGGCCGAGGGGCGACGTTGGCGGTCCTGGGCCGTCCACGTGTCGGCTGGAGGAAGGATTTGGAAATTTGATTTTTTTTTTAGAATTTGATTTATATTTTCAGAAAAGGCTAGGAAATTATTTAGGCCTCAGAAAAATATGAAAATACCTCCAAAAATTCCAGAAAATTCACAGAAGCTTCTGGAGATATTTTGGACTAAATAAAATTATTTCCAACTACTGTTGGTATTTAATTTTCATACTTTGAAATACCTTTTTAAATTTTAAAAATAGGTTTTAAACTCCAGAAAATTCAGAAAATCAAATAAAAGCCAAGTAAAATCCAAATACTTTAAAATAATTAATTTGAATTTAAATTTTTCCAGAAAGCCAAATTTGGGATGTTACAAACCTACCCCCCTTAAAGAGAATCTCGACCCCGAGATTCTCGAGATTCGGACGGGCTGGGAAAAAGGTCAGGGAACTCTGCTCTTAAATCCTCTTCACGCTCCCAAGTTGCTTCGGACTCAGAATGGTTGCTCCACTGCACCTTACAGAATTTGATGACTTTGTTTCGAGTATGACGCTCGGCTTCATCCAATATCTTGACTGGATACTCTGGGTATGTTAAGTCCTCCTTCAAGTTCACTTCTTCAAGAGGCATCTGTTCTTCCGGCACTCTGAGACACTTCCTCAACTGGGATACATGGAAGACATCATGCACCTTTGACAATTTAGGTGGAAGCTCTAGCTGGTAAGCAACTTCTCTTTTTGCTGTAACAGGGAATGGTCCAATGAATCTAGGAGCAAGCTTTCCACTAACTCCAAAACGTCGCATTCCCTTGAGAGGCGAAACTTTCAGATAAACATGATTTCCAGGTACAAACTCTAATGTTCTTCGACGATTGTCCGCATAGCTTTTCCGTCTGGTTTGAGCTGTTTTTAACCTGTCCTGAATCAGACGAACTTGTTCCTCTGCCTGCTTCAACACATCTTGTCCAAACACTTGTCCTTCTCCGGTTTCTTTCCAATACAACGGTGTCCTGCATTTTCTGCCATACAAGGCTTCAAACGGAGACATCTGTAAGCTGGATTGATAACTGTTGTTATAGGAAAACTCCACATAGGGCAGACTTTGATCCCAATTAGCCTTGTTTGCTAGTACACAAGCTCTCAACATATCTTCCAAGATTTGATTTACTCTCTCTGTTTGACCATCTGTCTGTGGATGGTATGCTGTGCTAAAATTCAGATTTGTGCCCAAAAGTCCATGCAGCTTATGCCAAAATCTTGAGGTGAATTGAGTCCCTCGATCTGACACAATCTTCTTTGGAACTCCATGCAAACACACGATTCTGGACATATACAACTCTGCGAGTCTATCCCCAGAGTATGTGGTCTTCACTGGGATGAAGTGAGCAACTTTTGTCAGACGATCCACAATAACCTAGATCGAATCATGCCCTAACTTTGTTCTTGGTAACCCGGTTATAAAATCCATTCCAATTTCTTCCCATTTCCACTCGGGTATTGTCAGACCCAGATTTTACAATCCGGAATCTTCTGTGATTCCACCGCACTATTCCCTGGATCAGTAGATAGTGCTCACAGATTACAGTTCTGAATATCAAGTACATATCATGCGGAAGCGTAATTATAATAGTAGACTTACTCATGGGCCGATTAGGCCGAAATCATGAAATTGCAGCAGCGGAAGAACGAAGCGAGCAAGTGGGACCTTCAGGACATGCCCACAGGCAGCCCACTGGAGGTGCGCGACCTAGCCCTTGACATCTTCATCTTCTCTGCCAGCTTGTCCAATCTTGTTGCTGAGGCGAGGTGATTTGATTCCTGATTCTGAATTTTGTCGCAAAAGCGAGCGTGAGCACTCCGACCCCGTGCTCCGCGAGCCAATACACAGAATGCAAATAAATAGTATGCATGGCTTAACCAAAGGAAGGCTCGGGTTATTTTATTTTTGCGTAGAGTGCTTTTGAATACAATTACTTAAAAATCCCTAAGACCTAGCAGTTTCAACCAAATCATAATATGTGAAAAGAATGCAAAATCATTAATAGTGATACAGATTTATCGTTCACCATATATGGCATCTGCACCATATGCTTATTTTTCAGCGTTATATACGCTTAACCTACCACTGGGACGACACCCAGGACAATTCCAAACCAGGGCAGTCCTTCGCCCTTCACATTTCCATTCCCACCCACAAAACATTTTGAAATAGAACTATATCTGGTTAAGTTCCCATGTCCGCCCATAACCGTGGGCACGGCTATTCGAATAGTTTTGACTCTGCAGAGTTTGTACACTTTCACCACAACAGACAATCAACTCGTTGCCCCACATGATGCCTTAGACATGTGGTTGAGCAGACCATCACAGTGACTTTTCAAAATATCTAGTTCCTTCTCTCATTTCACCTTATGGGTAGCCGCCCACTTGCGGTGGGTCCCATCTATGCGCGGGATGTCTCCCACAGCCACTAACGCAGCTCGGGCTTCTACTTCCCGCAACGTTGGGACAGCTGGGAAACTTCACCCTCCACTGGTGTCCCTTCAGGCCCCCTTGCCATAGCGTAGCCCCATCAATCCACTACCAGTGAGATGAGTCCGGAATTCGATAAGTTTACTTAGCCAAATTGTATTTTATAGACTTGTGGTTGTACTATTTTACACAGGAGGTCATGACAAGATTCAGTCCTTAATGGTATCTGGGCGGTTCTACCACAAACCACACTCTCGTGCACCCTTGCACCATACCCCCGAACCATCCGCCCAGATAAATAAGCAATTCGATGTTTTTGGGAATATAAAATAACCATATCCAACATACAGCAGTCATTACCACCATGACTGCCCAACCAATTTTTCTCAGGATTAAAAGTGATGCTTGGGCGCTCTCGCGCCCATGGGTATCTATGCAATACTATGCATGGCATATAATTAGGGACTTATTTTCGAAAGCTAACCATTATAAAGTTTTCCACCAGGCGACAAGGCTCACATATGCAATATTCCAAAGAGGGGTGTAATACTTAATCAAGTTGACCGATGGGCATATAGCTAAACTTTTAAATCAACATATTTTGCACTTAATAACAGCATGCAATTTGATAATTTAAACGAAAGTAATTTGCATAAAATGTAGGTTCAACAAGATCAAAGTATTGACTCGCCTGGCTCGGTTTACCGCAGTCTTGAGCTAACACAATGCTTTCTTGAGCTTCTGGTCTCCATCTTCACTTGAACTTGACCTCGCTTGATCCAATGAGTCTTCACGACTTCCAAATTCTAATTACGCTACAAACGACTGAATCCAAATAAAAGCAAATAACTCAAAAGATCCAAATAAATCCGAATAAACTCAATTTAGTTTTATTAGGAGCTAATGGGTGATTCGGGTGATTTGAGACAGGGTCAGTGGAAGGATATAATGGTTCGATCTTTTTATTGATCACCTCTTTTAATATTTCTGTATTTATCAAGGAAGTTCCATGAGTTAGGTTAAACCTATGTATCGAAGTACGAGTCTGGCTGGGTATGTATTCCTTGCAACTTAGGTTAAAGGCAACCTAGACTGATGGATGAGATCTGTACTTATTCTCTAAATCTTCAATAATCCCATTATCAAATTTTATGTATCTTCGTTTATCGTTATTTTAAGTTTAATTCAAATTGGGATCCATTGGTACGAGTCCCAGCTTGCTCTATATACCATTGTACTAAATTTTATTATGTACCAAAGCTAGTGTCAAGACTTAATTAATGGCACTATTATTAGCTTGCTCCTACTTTAGCTACTATTTATGATTTCATGGTTGGCAGTATGCTAATGATAGGGTTTATATTTTCAATAGGGTCTAAGGTGTATAAAAATTGTACTAACATAATTGCTAATGGGTTGCATACATGCTATCTGCATTCCCCTATCCATATACATATATATATAGCTGTTTATTTACCTATTTACTTAGAAGGTCTCCACATCGTAGTTGTTATTCGCTTTAATTAAAATTTGTTTACCTAGCAAGGTTATCTTTCAACATTTGCTATTTAGCAAAACCTACCGCTAGGATTGATTTAATGGCAGCATTTTAAATATTGGGTATAAATCTAAATTTTAATTAATGGTAATCCTTAATTGGGCCATTTACCATAAGTTATCTTTCTTCGTCAAAGTCCTTAATTAATATTTAGCCTTTTAATTAGTTATTCAAATAATATTAATTATTTAAACATAGTAACTAATCCATGCCTCAACAGTACATAAGCTCAGTAAGTTTTGCATCTTTTATCTTCTGAGATTTTCCCTAATTCTTCCTTCACTGTAGCTATCGGCAAAATGTTTAAGAAAAATCCTAACTCTAATGTTGCGGCCAGAGGGATTCAAATTTGAGACCTGAGTGCTTGAGCGTGAGTTTTGCTTCGGCTAGCCAAGTGGGCCGAAGGCCTGGGCTGACCGAGCCTTCGCAAATAATAAGAAGAGAGGGGTGACTAGGAGGCGAAATAGAGGAGGCGGCGCGGCGCACAGGCTGGGCGGCACCGCCGGCGAGGAGCAGCCGGGGAGACGCTGGCGACCGGCAAAACCAGTCCCCACGCGTACGAGGAAACTCCTGGTGGTGTCTACAAGGGCCGTGGGGGTGTCGGGAGTGGCCGGGGTCGGCTTGAGCGGCCGGAGGCGAGGATGGAGTGGGGCGCCGGCGCCGACGAGGAGAAGTGGGAAAACCCAAGTGCGCGTGAGCATGGGGGAGGTGGGAGCAGGCTTACCATGTGCTTGGTCTGGCCGGAGAGGCTCCAGGAAAGGCCGACGACGTGCGTGAGCGGCGGTGCAGAGGGTCTCGCAGTGGCGGCGAGCTGTGTCGAGGGAAGAGCCGGGGCAGAGGTTGGCGAAGATGCAGGGTCCCGTGGTAATGCTCCACACGCCAGGAATCGAGCTGGCGCCGACTGGGGAGGAGACAGCGGTAGAAATGGCGGCGGCGACTGGCTTCGGGGAAGAGAGCCGTGCGGCGAGCTCGGTGCACAAATTCCCAATTAACTCGGAGGGTAGAGGGGTGGGGAGTGGGAGCATGCCGAGGGGTGGTCGGAGAGACGGGGCGCCGCCGGAGGGCTGGGAACGGCGTGGAGGAGCCGGCGGGCGTGCTCGGGTGCCATGCGGGCGAAGGGACCGGGGAAGAAGGGGTGTGGCGCGGGAAGTTCTTATGGTCGCGGGGGAGGGAATGGAGGAACCGTGGGCGGCACGGGGAAAACCGTGGGCGGGGGTGGCGTGCATGGATGCCACGGGGAGGTCGGGAGCAGAGCGCCGCAGAGAAAGGTGGCGCGGGCGCACGGGCGTGGCCGGGTGAGGTGACGGGTCGCGACTCCATGGCAGGGGCTGCGCAAAGATGATGACGGAGCAGAGCAGGGCGTAGTGCATGACCGCCACGGGGCGATGAGGAGCTGCGCTCGGCAGGGCGGAAAAGAAATGGCGCAGGCGCACCGGGGAAGAAGAACGAGAGGGAGGGGCGCTGACCATCCGGGCCCACTGGCCAGAGAGAGGGGACGCGGGTGGAGGCGGGACCCGTGCGGCAGAGGGACGAGGCGGAGGGAGCAGGCTAGGCTGGAGGAGCGCGCATGGGGAGCGGCTGGGCCGCTCGGCCGTAGGGAAAGGCGGGAGGGAGAGGAGCTGGGCCGGATTGATGGCCGGCCTGGCTTTTCTTTCTCTTTTTTTTTTGGAATTATACATTTGTGTATATGTATTTATTTTTGTTTTGTTTTGGTGTATGTGGTATTCCTTTTTGCTAGCTCACAAAATTTTCATATTTCCTTCATGCCAATATTTTTGTATAATTACATTTTATGTCTTAATCATCTTTCTAGGCCCTTGTATGCATATTTGCATAGGTTCAATTTATTTTTGTTTCCCTTTATACACTATTATCTTCAAAATGATATTTTATATTTCATTAACTCAGATTTTTTCTCCTTATACTGGATCATCTTTTTATATTCGTATTTTAAATTTTAATTCTCTATTATTTGAACATTTCCTTTTAGGACATTATTGATATCTACCTTTGTCTTTTATGAGTTCTTAAATTTTGAAACCTCAACCAAATTCAGGAAAACACCGTAAAATCCAAATTCAAATAGAATATATTGCAAAAATGATTTAAAAGCTTCACATTTTCAAATCTTGAATTTTTGGGATGTTACAAACCTACCCCCCTTAAATGAATCTCGACCCCGAGATTCCGGTAGAGTTGAAAGAAAGGAGGTGGGGTTATACTAGCTAGCACTGGGTTTCCGGGTGCTGCTCGATGTATAGTTCCTGAGCTCCACAGGGAGATGAAGATCTACACATTAGGGGTTAACACTTGGAGAAGTCAAAAGGGAAGAGAGAAACCTTGTTCTTCGGGATAAATCGTAGATTTCCAAATACTTGCTCTTTAACGTTGTTGTCTTCACGTCGTCGTAGAATGGAGTAATTGCATTGTCTATTGGACATATGGTTGTAGAATTTTCATACTAATAGGTGGGTAGCAATGGTCTCTGCCGTAGGGGTAGACAGAAGGGGAGAGGACTTGTACTCAAAAGAGGCAAAAAGGGAAGGAGGAGATCTTTATTCTTCTGGAGAGGTCGTCGTCAGGGTGCTTGCTCCTTGATTTTGCCGTAGTTTTTTTTTTTGACGTTTTATCTCGTAGGGCTACCCCCTTAAATAAATGACGATTGTCATTAATCATCCATTGTGCTCTAGCTGTCTTGGTCATCACGAGATTGGCGGGTGGTATTCTTCACAGTGATGTTGTTTTCCTTAAATATTGGAAGGTTGCAGAGTCTTCACATCTTCTTCATTGCACTGGTTTCGGGTTACTTGTTATTTCGTTCCTTTGGATCCGATGGTTTTCAGCAAGAGTTGAGAGGGAATAGCATGAGATGAGGATTAAATCGTGGAGATAAGGTGTTCTAACCCATTTAACTTTAAAGGAAGATACCTCGGAAGCTGGGGTGATACAGAACCACACAAATTTTAAAAGCAAACGTTTCCTGTGACTGCGAAATAGGACGCCCGAGGGCAAGAGGCAGTGCACAGGGCCAAATAGAATCTTGCAACAATACAACGTCTACTCGGGGAGCACACATAAGAGGGTGCAGGGTTCATATGCATAGTCCATCTAAAACGAGACCATCTTATCTTCATGATCATCTTCGACGTTCCTAACCTTAATATTTGGAGTAGGGGTATGAGAAAAGGATCAAAATGTTCCTTTTGCAATTAATAGAAAGAAGTGGAAAGCATTTGGGGTAGTTTCATTGGTTTTAGCACTCATCTTTTTTTTATAAATGATTCTTGTGGCAAAATAGATTTTTTTTAGATATCCTAATCTCTTCCAACGTTCAACTATCCATCACTGAATCAATTCACTCCCATATGATTTTTTTTGTACATAAGGCTTAGAATCCAATGTCCTTTATAATTTAACTTCCACTTTTGCAAACTGCACTTAGGCTATCTTTCTTCATTAATTGTTCATGGCATTACTGCCATCTAAGACTCCAAACAGCGAAGGAGATTATTTATTTTATTTGATCCACCAATCATACTCGTCCTATTGCATCATCCATCATTTCATTAATCTAGTCATGATTATCTAAGTCCCGCATAAATCTTTGACCTTCGATTATCATATTTTCACTATGACTGTATAATCAAAATCTCGGATCCACTATTGGTCAACTTATTCACTCTACAATCCAATGAAAATCCAACGCCTTCACTTTAGATCCACCAATATAATTCTTCCATTTAAAATTTTATTAGTCGAATCGAAGTTACCAAATTCTGATATGTGCCTGAATTTCTCCACATCTTTATAAATCCAATCTCAGGTTCGTCAATTGCCTATTTTATCAGCTTTCCAATCCTATGAAGATCTAACTTTCCTTATTTAGATCCACTGATGTCTTTCGTATCGTGACCTCCTAATAATCCAATCTGGTGTCATTGATCCAAATCCATAGTTTGCTTCTCCAATGATCAACCTGAATCTTTATTGTCTATCTACTCCTCAATTCTGAATTCTAATGATTATCCATCATTATTACTTTTAAATCTACCAGCGTCATGTGTATCAGGACTTCCTAATAATCCAAGATTGTATTCAAAATCATAATTACTCCTCGGGTAACCACCTAAATCTTCAGTGACAACCTCCGAATTAATTCATTATTATGAACATCTTCCAGGAATAATGTTATTAATCAAGCATATACTTTGATAATTGTTGTCATCTCTCCAATTTCTCAAAACTCTATCAATTTATCTAGCAATCGAACATATTCCATTATTACACTATTGTAAATATCTCCCAAGAATTATGTTATTTATCAATGTTGTACTCCCGCAATTATTTTCATATTTCCTATTTCTCCAAGAATAACTTAATTCATCCATTTAGTCATTCTAATTCTTTCCGTTAGGCTCCACCATTTTTTTTTTGCTCTCCCAATTTTCACCCTATTATTTTCTCCAAAAATAACACAATCTTTGATACTAAGCTTCAAGGTTAAGCACCATGACTCTTGGCCTTAAGTGCGTTTTCATAGAAAGTTTACAAGAGAAGTACTGGATTTTCATCATTTTGAATTTGGGTAAGAGAGCTTCAGAAGTAAAATGGCTAGGGCAGCATATGGATAAGGGGAATCATCTAAGATAGATGAGAATGAGCAATATAACTTATATTTTTGGAATTAGTATTTTAAAGAAGTATTTCTAGTTATGAACTAACGACCAGGCTAACTAGGTCACGACCTGCAGTCGATATGCTCTGATACCAGCGATGTCAGACCCAGATTTTACAATCCGGAATCTTCTGTGATTCCACCGCACTATTCCCTGGATCAGTAGATAGTGCTCACAGATTACAGTTCTGAATATCAAGTACATATCATGCGGAAGCGTAATTATAATAGTAGACTTACTCATGGGCCGATTAGGCTGAAATCATGAAATTGCAGCAGCGGAAGAACGAAGCGCGCAAGTGGGACCTTCAGGACATGCCCACAGGCAGCCCACTGGAGGTGCGCGACCTAGCCCTTGACATCTTCATCTTCTCTGCCAGCTTGTCCAATCTTGTTGCTGAGGCGAGGTGATTTGATTCCTGATTCTGAATTTTGTCGCAAAAGCGAGCGTGAGCACTCCGACCCCGTGCTCCGCGAGCCAATACACAGAATGCAAATAAATAGTATGCATGGCTTAACCAAAGGAAGGCTCGGGTTATTTTATTTTTGCGTAGAGTGCTTTTGAATACAATTACTTAAAAATCCCTAAGACCTAGCAGTTTGAACCAAATCATAATGTGTGAAAAGAATGCAATATCATTAATAGTGATACAGATCTATCGTTCACCATATATGGCATCTGCACCATATGCTTATTTTTCAGCGTTATATATGCTTAACCTACCACTGGGACGACACCCAGGACAATTCCAAACCAGGGCAGTCCTTCGCCCTTCACATTTCCATTCCCACCCACAAAACATTTTGAAATAGAACTATATCTGGTTAAGTTCCCATGTCCACCCATGACCGTGGGCACGGCTATTCGAATAGTTTTGACTCTGCAGAGTTTGTACACTTTCACCACAACAGACAATCAACTCGTTGCCCCACATGATGCCTTAGACATGTGGTTGAGCAAACCATCACAGTGACTTTTCAAAATATCTAGTTCCTTCTCTCATTTCACCTTATGGGTAGCCGCCCACTTGCGGTGGGTCCCATCTATGCGCGGGATGTCTCCCACAGCCACTAACGCAGCTCGGGCTTCTACTTCCCGCAACGTTGGGACAGCTGGGAAACTTCACCCTCCACTGGTGTCCCTTCAGGCCCCCTTGCCATAGCGTAGCCCCATCAATCCACTACCAGTGAGATGAGTCCGGAATTCGATAAGTTTACTTAGCCAAGTTGTATTTTACAGACTTGTGGTTGTACTGTTTTACACAGGAGGTCATGACAAGATTCAGTCCTTAATGGTATCTGGGCGGTTCTACCACAAACCACACTCTCGTGCACCCTTGCACCATACCCCCGAACCATCCGCCCAGATAAATAAGCAATTCGAGGTTTTTGGGAATATAAAATAACCATATCCAACATACACCAGTCATTACCACCATGACTACCTAACCAATTTTTCTCAGGATTAAAAGTGATGCTTGGGCGCTCTCGCGCCCATGGGTATCTATGCAATACTATGCATGGCATATAATTAGGGACTTATTTTCGAAAGCTAACCATTATAAAGTTTTCCACCAGGCGACAAGGCTCACATATGCAATATTCCAAAGAGGGGTGTAATACTTAATCAAGTTGACCGATGGGCATATAGCTAAACTTTTAAATCAACATATTTTGCACATAATAACAGCATGCAATTTAATAATTTAAACGAAAGTAATTTGCATAAAATGTAGGTTCAACAAGATCAAAGTATTGACTCGCCTGGGGCGGTTTACCGCAGTCTTGAGCTAACACAATGCTTTCTTGAGCTTCTGGTCTCCATCTTCACTTGAACTTGACCTCGCTTGATCCAATGAGTCTTCACGACTTTCAAATTCTAATTACGCTACAAACGACTGAATCCAAATAAAAGCAAATAACTCAAAAGATCCAAATAAATCCGAATAAACTCAATTTAGTTTTATTAGGAGCTAATGGGTGATTCGGGTGATTTGAGACAGGGTCAGTGGAAGGATATAATGGTTCGATCTTTTTATTGATCACCTCTTTTAATATTTCTGTATTTATCAAGGAAGTTCCATGAGTTAGGTTAAACCTATGTATCGAAGTACGAGTCTGGCTGGGTATGTATTCCTTGCAACTTAGGTTAAAGGCAACCTAGACTGATGGATGAGATCTGTACTTATTCTCTAAATCTTCAATAATCCCATTATCAAATTTTATGTATCTTCGTTTATTGTTATTTTAAGTTTAATTCAAATTGGGATCCATTGGTACGAGTCCCAGCTTGCTCTATATACCATTGTACTAAATTTTATTATGTACCAAAGCTAGTGTCAAGACTTAATTAATGGCACTATTATTAGCTTGCTCCTACTTTAGCTACTATTTAAGATTTCATGGTTGGCAATATGCTAATGATAGGGTTTATATTTTCTATAGGGTCTAAGGTGTATAAAAATTGTACTAACATAATTGCTAATGGGTTGCATACATGCTATCCGCATTCCTCTATCCATATACATATATATAGTTGTTTATTTACCTATTTACTTAGAAGGTCTCCACATCGTAGTTGTTATTCGCTTTAATTAAAATTTGTTTACCTAGCAAGGTTATCTTTCAACATTTGCTATTTAGCAAAACCTACCGCTAGGATTGATTTAATGGCAGCATTTTAAATATTGGGTATAAATCTAAATTTTAATTAATGGTAATCCTTAATTGGGCCATTTACCATAAGTTATCTTTCTTCGTCAAAGTCCTTAATTAATATTTAGCCTTTTAATTAGTTATTCAAATAATATTAATTATTTAAACATAGTAACTAATCCATGCCTCAACAGTACATAAGCTCAGTAAGTTTTGCATCTTTTATCTTCTGAGATTTTCCCTAATTCTTCCTTCACTGTAGCTATCAGCAAAATGTTTAAGAAAAATCCTAACTCTAATGTTGCGGCCAGAGGGATTCAAATTTGAGACCTGAGTGCTTGAGTGTGAGTTTTGCTTCGGCTAGCCAAGTGGGCCGAAGGCCTGGGCTGACCGAGCCTTCACAAATAATAAGAAGAGAGGGGTGACTGGGAGGCAAAATAGAGGAGGCAGCGCGGCGCACAGGCTGGGCGGCACCGCCGGCGAGGAGCAGCCGAGGAGACGCTGGCGACCGGCAAAACGAGTCCCCACGCGTACGAGGAAACTCCTGGCGGTGTCTACACGGGCCGTGGGGGTGTCGGGAGTGGCCGGGGTCGGCTTGAGCGGCCGGAGGCGAGGATGGAGTGGGGCGCCGGCGAGGAGAAGGGGGAAAACCCAAGTGCGCGTGAGCATGGGGGAGGTGGGAGCAGGCTTACCATGTGCTTGGTCTGGTCGGAGAGGCTCCAAGGAAGGCCGGCGACGTGCGTGAGCGGCGGTGCAGAGGGTCTCGCAGTGGCGGCAAGCTGTGGCGAGGGAAGAGCCGGGGCAGAGGTTGGCGAAGATGCAGGGTCCCGTGGTAATGCTCCACATGCCAGGAATCGAGCTGGCGCCGACTGGGGAGGAGACGGCGGTAGAAATGGCGGCGGCGGCTGGCTTCGGGGAAGAGAGCCGTGCGGCGAGCTCGGTGCACAAATTCCCAATTAACTCGGAGGGTAGAGGGGTGGGGAGTGGGAGCATGCCGAGGGGCGGTCGGAGAGACGGGGCGCCGCCGGAGGGCCGGGAACGGCGTGGAGGAGCCGGCGGGCGTGCTCGGGTGCCATGCGGGCGAAGGGACCGGGGAAGAAGGGGTGTGGCGCGGGTGGTTCTTATGGTCGCGGGGGAGGGAATGGAGGAACCGTGGGCGGCACGGGGAAAACCGTGGGCGGGGGTGACGTGCATGGATGCCACGGGGAGGTCGGGAGCAGAGCGCCGCAGAGAAAGGTGGCGCGGGCGCTCGGGCGTGGCCGGGTGAGGTGACGGGTCGTGACTCCATGGCAGGGGCTGCGCAGAGATGATGACGGAGCAGAGCAGGGCGCAGTGCATGACCGCCACGGGGCGATGAGGAGCTGCGCTCAGCAGGGCGGAAAAGAAATGGCGCAGGCGCACCGGGGAAGAAGAACGAGAGGGAGGGGCGCTGACCATCCGGGCCCACTAGCCAGAGTGAGGGGACGCGGGTGGATGCGGGACCCGTGAGGCAGAGGGACGAGGCGGAGGGAGCGGGCTGGGCTGGAGGAGCGCGCATGGGGAGCAGCTGGGCCGCTCGGCCGCAGGGAAAGGCGGGAGGGAGAGGAGCTGGGCCGGATTGATGGCCGGCCTGGCTTTTCTTTTTTTTTTGAATTATACATTTGTGTATATGTATTTATTTTTGTTTTGTTTTGGTGTATGTGGTATTCCTTTTTGCTAGCTCACAAAATTTTCATATTTCCTTCATGCCAATATTTTTGTATAATTACATTTTATGTCTTTATCATCTTTCTAGGCCCTTGTATGCATACTTGCATAGGTTCAATTTATTTTTGTTTCCCTTTATACACTATTATCTTCAAAATGATATTTTATATTTCATTAACTCAGATTTCTTCTCCTTATACTGGATCATCTTTTTATATTCGTATTTTAAATTTTAATTCTCTATTATTTGAACATTTCCTTTTAGGACATTATTGATATCTACCTTTGTCTTTTATGAGTTCTTAAATTTTGAAACCTCAACCAAATTCAGGAAAACACCATAGAATCCAAATTCAAATAGAATATATTGCAAAAATGATTTAAAAGCTTCACATTTTCAAATCTTAAATTTTTGGGATGTTACAGGTATCTGCAAATGTTGTAGAAGCCCGGCAGGTCTCTGATGTTCTGCTTTAACTCGCTGGCACACATCACACAAAGCTACATACTCTGCAATCTCTCTTTTCATACTTGACCACCAATACCTTTCTTTGAGATCTTGGTACATCTTTGTACTTCCAGGGTGAATTGAGTATCCAGATTCATGGGCTTCCTTCAGAATTAACTCCTTTATTTCTTTCTTCTCAGGTACAATAATTCTTTTCCCAAACCAAATAATACCTTCTTCGTCTTCTGAAAATCCTGGTGCTTTTCCTTTCTTCATGTTTTCCTTAATTTCCTTGACATACTTATCCTCCTTTTGAGCTGTCTTTATCTGGTCCTCTAGAGTTGGCTGAACCTCCAAAGTAGCTAGGAATCCTTCCTCTACTACTTCCAAGTTAAGTCGCTGAAATTCTGCTTGAAGTGCAGGCATACTGTCCTTTATCCACAACTTATTACAGTAACTCTTTCTGCTCAAGGCATCAGCTACCACATTGGCCTTTCCTGGATGGTAATGTATTCCCACATCGTAATCCTTTATTAGCTCAAGCCATCTCCTTTGTCTCATATTGAGATTAGGTTGGGAAAAAAAATATACTTCAAACTTTTGTGATCCGTGTAGATCTCACAACTGTTACCGATCAAATAATGCCTCCATATTTTTAAAGCATGCACCACGGCAGCAAGCTCTAAATCATGGGTTGGATAGTTTCCTTCATGAGGTCGCAATTGCCTTGAAGCATATGCTACTACCTTTCCCTCTTGCATCAGAACACAGCCTAATCCTTGCCTTGAGGCATCACAAAAGACTTCAAAATCCTTTCTAATATCCGGAAGGGTTAATACTGGTACAGAAGTTAGCCTTCTCTTTAGTTCTTGAAAACTGTCCTCACACGATTTACTCCATTCAAACTTCTTTTCCTTCTTTAGCAACTGGGTGAGAGGTCTTGCAAGCTTGGAGAATCCTTCAATAAAGCGACGATAGTAACCAGCCAATCCCAAAAAGCTTCTGATCTCGGATACTGACTTAGCTTGTGTCCAATCGAGCACATCATTTACTTTATCGGGGTCTACGGACACTCCTCCTGCGGAAATCACATGACCCAGGAAGCTACTTTCTTCAACCAAAACTCACACTTACTAAACTTGGCATACAACTGGTTTTCTCTGAGCTTTTCCAAAACTATCCTCAAATGTTCTGCATGTTCTTCCTCATTCTTGGAGTATATCAAAATATCATCGATGAATACAACCACAAATTTATCCAAATATTCCATGAACACCTTATTCATCAGATTCATGAAATATGCGGGGGCATTGGTTAGGCCAAAAGACATCACTGTATACTCATACAATCCATAACGGGTAGTAAATGCTGTCTTGGGTATGTCTTCTGGTCTTATCTTCAACTGGTCGTAACCTGATCGAAGATCGATCTTTGAGAAGACACATGATCCTTTCAACTGATCAAACAGATCATCTATTCTGGGCAAAGGGTACTTGTTCTTAATGGTCACATCATTCAAGGATCGATAATCCACACACATGCGAAGACTACCATCCTTCTTCTTCACTAGAAGTACTGGTGCTCCCCAGGGTGACGAGCTTGGTCTTACAAAACCTTTATCTTGCAACTCTTCAATTTTCTTCTTAACTTCTGCCAAGTCATTTGCAGACATACGATAAGGTCTCTTGGAAATCGGAGCTGTACCAGGTACCAGGTTGATGACAAACTCAATTTCCCTGTCTGGTGGCATTCCCGGTAAATTTTCAGGAAACACATCTGGGTATTCACTTACTATAGGCACCTTTTCCAAAGTTACTTCCTTCAAACTGTTCAGCCCACACTTATTCCGAGAAGATGTGTTTGACTTATACCTTACTTGGATTCCATCCGAGTTGGTAATGGTAACAGCACGATCGGCACAATCTATCTGTCCTTTATACTTGGTTAACCAATCCATACCAAGTATGATATCTAGGCTCTTGGAATCTATTATAATAAGATTCGCTAGGAATTTTACTCCATTTATATCCACAGTTGCTTTATACTGTGTTAGTCCTCATTTCCTTTCCAGGGGATTGGACTAGCATAGGGTTCTTAAGCAACCGCACATCCCAATTATATCTTTCAACAAAATCTTTTGACACAAAAGAATGTGAAGCTCCAGAATCAAATAATGCTGATGCAGGTACTGAGTTGACAAGAAACTTACCCAGAACTACGTCAGGTGCATCCTGGGCTGCCCCCGCAGTGACATGGTTAAGATGTCCTCTGCTCATCGTCTGTGGAGTCCTTGGAGTTTGTGGTGCCCCACGGCCTTGTCCTGCAGTTGGAGCTCACGCTGGTGTAGTCCCTAAGTTGAAACGAACTGGGGTCACAGCTGGGCGCTTCTGGGGACAGTTGCTGGCATAATGCCACATGTTCTTGCAGTTGAAGCACTGCACTCCTGCCGCTGAAGTCCTGTTCTGCTATGGTTGGCCACCATTGCCTGCTCTGGGAGCTTGCGGATTTGGACGAGGTCCTGCCGATGGTGTCCTTGGCACACTTGGCATTGAGGGCCTGTTGAATTGAGGAGGATTGGGGCGAAACCGAGAACTGCTTGCCCCTTGCTGAGCTTGAAACTTCCTCTTCCTTGTCTCATACAGCTGACGCTGAGCATCTTCTTGTATGAGAGCCTTGTTCACCATGTGCTGGAAAGTTGGGTAGTCATTAGACACCAGCTGCACCTTGAGATTGGGATCAAGTCCCTGCATGAACCTCCAGATCTTTGTTGCATCTGAGGTGACATCCTCTGGCACATACCTGGACAGTTGGGTGAACTTGTTCAGGTATTCCGAAGCGCTGAGGTTTCCTTGCTGCAGCTGGTAAAATTCCCTCTTCTTCATTTCCATTATTCCCGTAGGAATATGCGCAGTGCGGAAAGCCTCAACAAACTCATCCCAAGTGATGGTTTGTACATTTTGATGGGCGGCGCAGTAGTTTTCCCACCAATTAGCAGCAATTCCTTTGAGTTGGTGGGCAGCATACAACACCTTCTCGTGGTCATTGCACTGAGCTAGGTTCAACTTCCTCTCCACATCCTTGATCCAATCGTCTGCCTCCAAGGGGTCCACTGATCCAGCAAACGTAGGAGGTCTTGTCCTCATAAATTCTCCCAACTTAGACTGTGGAGCTTGGTTGGGTGCCTGCGGAGCTTGCTGTACTTGGTTTTGAGCTAAGGCTTGCAGAAGCTGCAGTTGCATGGCCATCATCTGCTCCAAGTTGGGCGCTTGAGCAGGAGGTGGTGGAATGTTGTTGTCTGGCTGATTGTTGGCGTCACGGCTGTTGCCAGGGTTGCTCCTTGTGTTCACCATCTGGAGCGGTTCCAGGGTTAGCAAAAGGTAAGAGGGAACTAGCATAGGCAAGAGATTAGGGGAAAACTAATAACATCCCAACCAACACACAAGAAGAAGCCAACAACCACTTAGGGAAAACTTTTATTAAAATCAAGATAATTTCATGAATGGCTGTACCACAAGTGCACATAGGCTTGGCACAGTCCATCTAGCACACCAAAACATAATAAAGCATTCTAAGAACGTGGACACTTATTTGGGGTACTACTGACTCAAACTAACTACTCATCCTCCACGATGATGCGCTCCTCAGGATCCTCCTCTAGGTCCTCTTCCGGATCCTCCTCCGGGTCCTCCTGGCGCTCATTCACATGGTGTCGCGAACAATCACACTCGACCGAGGCCCGGTTACGACTGGAGGCAGTCGACCGAGAACGAGAGCGGAAAAGCTTGTGCCTCTTGCTGGGTTCGCCGATGTTGATGTCGGGTAGAGGACTCGGACGTCGCACCTTCTTGCGTGCGGTGAGCCTGGTGCGGAGTCCCAAAAGTCGAGCCGGTGCCTGGTTGTTGGGGACGACAGCTGGTACGGGCGAGGAGGCGTGTAGTCAGCTGCAGCTTTGAGCCGTCCCAGCTCGAACTCTGCTGCCTGGCTCTGGAGAAGCTGGGCACGAAGGGTGTCGGAGTGCTGATAGCCGGAAGTGAGAAGCATCCGAAGCTGTCCAATCTCCTCCAAAGCCCTAGTATAAGTGACTGCCATCGCCTGCGTGAGCTGCACCTGGTGCGATAGTCGAGGGTCGTCAGCTGGAATATCAAAGGGATCTGGGTACCTCTGTCCTGCCCGAGGGTTGATGAAGAAGCAAAAGGGGGACTGGTGCACAGCATCCTTGTGCAGGTGGCACAATTCATTAATGGCAAGGCGTGCTGCATCCTAGACCGCATCGAAACAGCGGGTCCTGGGATGATTGATGGGGTATGTGTGGGAGTCGAATTCCCCATCCCGTGCATACAGGAATAACTCCATCGACCAAGAGTCTCGATCAAGGATTCGTGTCTTCCGCCCCCTGAAAATGGGCAGCTGACGGTACTCCAGACACTGCATAAGCTGCCGAAGAAGGCTAGCGAATGCTCCAGCATCCTCTCCATGTGAGTAGTAGTCCCACGGGGCAGCGGAGGTTGAACCGGCCATCTACAAAGCTTGAAATAAAGGTGAAGATTAGTAAAAAGATTTTAACAAGGGAATTTAGAGACAAGAACGAGATTCTAAGTAAGAAGAAAGTAGAAGCAAAGGGGCTTATATATTTTTAATATACTCTTTTTATAAATATAAGTCCTTAAGGTTTTGCCATTCTTACTCTAGGTCACGTCCTACAGTCAACTTGGCTCTGATACCATCTCTGTCGGGACCCCGGATTTCCGAACCCGGACCCTCTGTGTAATACTGCACTAGTCCCAGATCAAAGCTAGTGCACACAGTTAAACAGAAATGAATACATCACCAGCATCGTGTTATTACAATAATTGAGAGTACTGACCATCAGGTCTCATTATTACAATTGAGGTTTCAAGACCTCGCACACATGAAATAAAGTGGAAGCAAAAGATAAACTCGAAGAAGACCCATCAATACGCCACAGGTAATTGACTGGGGAAGCGCGACCTAGAACTCCGAGAATCCTTCATCAAATTCACCAGCGAAGTAGTCGAAGTCACCTTCTTGAGCTTCGTATTCCTCTGGTTATTATTTTTGAGTGTAGCATGTGAGTACATAAAGTACTCCGCAAGTCTTGGGAAAAATACAATAGATGCAAGGCTTTAACAAAGGAAGGCTATATGGTTCTTTTGCACAAAGCAATGTTTTAATTCCAATTACTACTGATTATTTTCGAAGGCATCAATTTAATAAAGTAAATGTTTAACAGAACTATCTTTAATTCTATAGTGAAGGTTCCATCTACCAACACTAGTTAATCCAGTCTATCTGACCAAGTTAAAATTGCAGGTTCCATCCACCCTCTCTGGCTCCAACTGCCAGGATACCCTTCTGAGAGTTCCCTCCACTCTCAGAATACAAAAACTTTGATTTTAAAACCAAAACCAAAAATCTACCATGTGAATGCATTCCTTGCCTGCCCTTGACCGTGGGCACGGCTATTCGAATAGTTTGACACTCTGCAGAGGTTGTACAACTTTACCCCCAAGAGATAAATTATCTTAACAGTCACCACGCTTCCTTTGGCATGAGACACAGATAAAATATCACAAAGCCTTTACCTCACTCTAGACTAGCTAGACACCACCCGCTGAGATTTCACCGTAGAAGGGTTAAATCTGCCCAATCCGAAGCCCCCTCTTGCGCCATATGAGTACAGTAAATCCCTGTCCCTCACTGTGAATAACCAGTCACTCCCTGGCACCCACTTTCCACTGGTGGTACCTAAACTAGACTATCATGAGTTAATCAGCTAGGTCGTACCCATATAGACTTAGGGTTGTACGGTAGTGCTCAGTCTGGACAAACACAAGCATCGGTCCTTAGTTGACTAGGGTTGAACATACACTTTACAAGATCTCGTGCTTGCCGCACCAACCCAAACCAACCATCCACCCTAATCTAAACCAATTTCCACATTTTTATTTTATTTTAAAAGAATAGTGGCAACTCCAATCACCACTAACTTTAGAAACACAAGTTATTACAATAATTCATAATTTCCTATTTTCAAGATTTCAAGAATATTACATAGCATGACTGAGCATTAAACTACCATTCTAATATCCACAAATAATTATGATACTCTCATTATTGAGACAAAGGAATTTCTAGGGTTACAGAGGTACATGGCATTCAAATTCAAGTGAGGGCATAACAAGGTTGGATATAACTAATGCCTTAAGATTTGAACTAATATTTTATATAAATAGCAATGCACATAATTTAAAATAATTAAAACATTTCAAAATAATAGGTTCAAGATGATCAAAGGCGACTTTCCTTCTTGCACGCTCTCGAGGTCTTCCTGCTGTGGAGTGGAAAGGTCTTCAACAACGTTGGATTCTACGCGAGAAAACACAGAGCAACAAAACAAATAAATACAAAAAAATTCAATAAACTCAAAAACTCAAATAGAGGCCATATTTGGATAGATTATGATTTTATAAGAATTTAGAAATTTGAAAGGCTCAATTTGGAGTTAAAATGAGAAAGTTATGCTCAATTGAAATTCTCGGTTTGAATAAATCCAGAATTTATGAAATTTCTGACAGGTGGGGCCCACTGGAATTATTAAATTTTAATCTTTTACTTTTATTCTGAGATTATGGCAGGTGGGACCCCCTGGTCAGTGAGCCCACGGGATCAGCCTCTGACATGTGGGACCCACTGGACTCCGGGTCCACATGTCAGCGACCAGAGCAGAGGGGTGGGGCCCAGACGACAGCGGCCTGCGCAGACCGGCGGCCGCTGACGGGTGGGACCCACTTGTCAGCGCGGAAAATGAAAGAAAGGCTCAACCTCAACGTGCGGAGCCGGGGGCTCGAACGCGCGCCGAGGGAGCTGAGGGGGAGGAGAGAGCGCGCTGATAACCAGTAGGGCGGGGAGGCTTTGCCTACCCGTATAGGGCAACAAATCCCTTTGAGGGATACCTGCTGGAGGGGCCGGGCAGAGGTGGTCGGAGGCGGGTTTGCCGGCGGCGAGGGGAGGCCGGAGGGGTTCTGGTGATTCCAAAAATGCGCTCCCGGGGCGAAGGTGAATCCGACGATGGGGTCGGCGAGGTTTGGGGACGAGCGGAGTTGGCCGGCGGCGAAGAGGTGGCGGAGCGAGCTCGGGTGTTCCGGTGCGACGGCGTTCTGGAGGCGGGGAGGTTCGGCCGAGGTGCTGGGGAGGATCGCACGGACGTAAGGAAGCTCGGGGTGGCGACGGTGGCCGCTGGGGAAGACCGAGGCGACGGCGATCGCTCGCCGGAGTTCTTACCGTGTGCGCACGGGGAGCTCTCGGTGCTACGGCGCTCGGGGCTTAGGGAGAGAGGTGGACGGCGCTGGGAGGTGGTGCGGAGGGAGGGGAGGCCGAAGGGGCTATTTATAGGGGCGAAGGGGGAACAGGGGATCGGCAATCGCTCGCCGGTGCTGGCAGCCGGAAAAGGAAGGTGCGGGGAGAAAAGGAAATAGGGGGGCGGAGAAGGAAGGGAGGCGCAGGGTTTTGGGGATTTGGTCGCGGCGGTGTCCCAGGGTTTCCAAATCGGAGAGAGCCGGGGAAGGAAAGCGGGGGAAGCGGCTCGGATTTGGTCTCTGGCGCAAATAAGGAAAGGGGGAAGAAAGAAGGAAGGCGGCGCTCCGCGGGGAAGACGACGGCCTGACAGGCGGGGCCCGCAGCGCAGAGAGAGAGAGAAGGGAGAGAGTGGTTCACGGGCGGCTAGGATGGAGACGCGTGGCAGGGGAGGAGGATCGGGCGGCGGGTGCGGATAAGTGGAAGGGGGCGGTTAGATGGGCCAGGCGCGGGGACATGGCTCATCCAGACCGTCCACGCGTCGGGCTAGGAGGAGGGGAAGGCGTGGCTGGCTGGGCCGGGCCCGCTTGGCAGAGGGGAAGGGGAGGAACGGCCGGATTGGGCCGAGGGGCGACGTGGGCGGTCCTGGGCCGTCCACGTGTCGGCTGGAGGAAGGATTTGGAAATTTGATTATTTTTTTTTTAGAATTTGATTTATATTTTTAGAAAAGGCTAGAAAATTATTTAGGCCTCAGAAAAATATGAAAATACCTCCAAAAATTCCAGAAAAATTTACAGAAGCTTCTGAAGATATTTTGGACTAATAAAATTATTTCCAACTACTGTTGGTATTTAATTTTCATACTTTGAAATACCTTTTAAAATTTTAAAAATAGGTTTTAAACTCCAGAAAATTCAGAAAAGCAAATAAAAGCCAAGTAAAATCCAAATACTTTAAAATAATTAATTTGAATTTAAATTTTTCCAGAAAGCCAAATTGGGATGTTACAGACTATAAATCTGATCATGATCAAGAGTAGGTAATTGCTGCTGAGGTGTAGCAGTGGAATGAAAACTATGCTGGTGCGAAGACAGAGAAGGCTGTGGCTGACTAGAGCTCAAACTGTACTGATCAATATGATGCTCAGACGCATGCACTTCGGCTGTCAAAGAATCCAAACAAGGCTTCTCATTGTACCACTGGAATTGATGGAAAGACATGTTCTCAATAAGAGTAAATGCATCATCAAGTGTCTTGTTTGTGATTGCTCCACCAGCTGCTGCATCAACTAAAGATCGTGTGGCACATGTCAAGCCTCTGTAGAAGATCTGCAGAACAAGCCATCTCTCTAGACCATGGTGTGGACATCTCCTGAGCAAAGCCTTGTATCGCTCCCAAGAATCATACAAACTCTCTCCATCAAGCTGAGCAAAACTGAAGATCTGATCACGGATCTCAAACTGTCTGGATAGCGGAAAGTATCTCTCCAAGAAAGCACATGACAGCTGATCCCAAGTGAATGACCTCGATGGCAAAGAGTAAAACCAGGTACGAGCACCATCTCGAAGAGAGAATATGAATAATCTGCATCTAATAGCATCCTGAGAAACCCCATGGTACTTAATATTATCATAATACTCCAAGAATGTGCGAATGTGCTCATAAGGATCCTCACTAGGTAATCCTTCAAAACGGGTCTCCTGAACCAAGGCAATCAGACCAAGTCTCAACTCAAAGTCATCGGCCTCAACTACTGGCAAAACTAGCCCTGACATAACACTCTGACTACTCGGAGCCCAAAGATCATGACTAATGCCATGTCCTCAATATATAACTCTATCAATCAACCTGCAGGACAAGATGAGAAAAACCACAAAAAGAAGGAGAAATAGCTAGGAAAAGGGTTAGGGGTTAGCGATATATCACAAATACGAACAAGGACGAAATGAAAGACAAGTCAGCACAAACACAAAACAAACAAAAGAAAACAAAAAACGGCCTAGTCTATAGCCTAACACTGTCGCTCTAAGCTAGTCCCCGACAACGGCGCCAAAATACTTGATCGTGCAAAAATAGCACACCCGCAAGTGCACAGGTTGCCACTGAAATAGCGGCGATTGTCGTGTTCTCCACAGGGACTAGACTGAGGCTACCAATGCTTAGCTAAAGCTAGGTCAATCAAAACGGGAGAGAACTAAACCTAAAACAGCTACTATAGAGATCGAAGGAACTAACTAAACGAACGAACCGATAACAACGGAACGAACGACCGTACAAATTGACGTCGTACGACCGAACGAACAAAACGACGACACGAACGACACGACGACTAAACAAATGAACACGACTACCGATCGACGAACTAACTAACTACCGACAGCGAGACAGAAGGAGAAAGTCGAGAAGCACTGGGGGAGTCTAGAAGCAAAGGAGGGAGTCGAGAGAGAAAGAGGGGGAAAACGGTCGACGGCTAAGTAGACGACGGCGGCAAACGACAACACAACAAACGCTCGCACAATCTAACTATCGACAGACCGTAGAAAGAAAAGGGAGTATAGAAGCAAGGGGGAGTCAAGACAGCATGAGAAGAGGAAACGGTCGCTGGCCTAGCTAAATTGGGCAGGACAACACGACGACAAACAGCGCAGACTACAGATCACATACAAACAGCTGAATACTACTACTACTAATGGCATTTTAACAAACAATGAGTTAACAGATGATCACACAAACTAGGAACATAACACAAGTACTATTAAATTTGAACAACACAAACCAACATATTAAAAGATAACAGATTCTCATCTACAATTCCACATCCACATATATCACAGTAACAGAACAGGGCACATATCATCTCAGTGAATACATGCACAATCACAGTTCTCAGAAAATATTCCACAATTCATCTACGCAGTGCATAATCCACAGCGCAATAACAAGTCACAGTAAGAACAATTCGCAACCACAGAAAAATTAGTGCATCATGAAGCTTTAATTAACATCGCATTAGTACCAATTCAGTGAATCAATACTTGAGACTAGCAAATAGAAAATGGGATAGGAAATAGAGATAACCGAGGAGTATAGAAGAGGAAGCAGAGCAGAAGAGGTCGTTGGTGATTGCGTGAAGAAGTTGCAGTCAGTGAAGAAGCTGCCGGCGTCGGTGGTGGAGAAGAAAGGGTGGTTGCCGACGGTGGTGTAGGCGGAGACAGGCGTCGGAGGTCGTCGGAGCTAATGTCGGTGGAGAAATAGATCGGCGGTGGAAGACGGTGGTCAGAGGGAGCTGATGAGGCCGTCGGTGAAGGGGTCGCTGGGGTTGGAAGAGGCGATGCCAATCGATGTCGGCGCTGCAGTGCGGAGGAGGAGAAGCAAGGGGCGGCGACCAAGAGGTTGTGGATGGTGGTCGGCGGAGTAGAGGGAGGAGATCGGCCGGTGTCTGGAGAAGGGGAAGCTATGGGAGAAGGCGGCGCGGATGATGAATCGGCGGTGGAGGATGATGGCGCTGGGGAAGGGGAGTAGAAGGGGATGGAGCGTCGGGTGGAGAAGGAAGAGAGTGGAGTGGCCGCTGGTGAGTATGGCGCGGCCCTCGCCGGCGCCAGAGAAGAGGAAGGGGGCGGAAGGGGGCGGAGAGCAAGGATAAAAGAGAGGAGGAGAAGAAATGGCCGGTGGTTCCGAAGGAGGAGATGGGCGGCGATGTGTGAGGAGGGAGTAGAGGAGGCGGCGCACGGGAGTAGGCGACGGAGAGAAAAGGCGGAGAAGGAGGGGAATGGATGGCGCGGTGGAGCAACAGAGGCTGCGGTCGTTGAGATGGCGCAGGTATGAGGGCTGCGGCGGTGGAGAAGAGGTGGAATGGTGGCGCGGTGGCGATGAGGTAGCTCACCGGCAAGTTTGGCCCGGCCTCGCCGGCGCCGAGAGTGGAGAAGGGGGGAGGAAGCAACCCGAGGGGAAGAAGAAGAGATTGGAACCGGGCTCAATCGATTCCAAGCGGGGGCGGCTAGGGTTTAGGACCGGGTGGGGATTTGGCTGTTTTGCAATTTAGTTCTCCCACTTTTCAGGAATTGCAATCAAGTCCTTTTCCATTGTAATTTCTTCTGATTTAGACCTCCGGAGCTCCGTTTTCAGCGCGGTTTGATCCTATGCATCCGAGACGACCCGTACATCTGTATGGAGCAGTCCAGTTTTGTCGTTTATGCGCCTAGATCGCGTCGGCTTGCGGAAAAATATAGAAAAGTGTAAAATGGTCCATTTCGAGCAATTAAATATGGAAAAATGTGTAAATGATGATAAATGGTCCCAAAATATGAAAAATATGAGGGTAAAATGACACGTAAACATATGTAAAAATGACGCATGTCACAGTGCTCGGCAATGACCAGAGGGTGGTCGGCCACGAGGCGAGGCGGCGACGGCAGCGTTCGGGCAGTGGCGGCGACGGGGAATCGGCAGCGGCTTCGCTTCGCGGAGGGGCGGAGGACGGTCGCCGGGGCACGAGGAACACGGAGGTGACGTTGGCGAGGCACGAGAGAAACCGAGGCTACGGCGATTCCTCATTGGAGCTCGGTCGATGCTCGGAAAGGGTGTTGAGTGATGCGGGGCACTCGGGCGCACGAGAGAGGAAAGCAGGGGAGGACGGGGTGCGGGGTGATGAGAGGGTGCTTGGGGAGGGCTTATATAGGTAGGGGTGATGAGCGGCAGCCGGTTACTCACCAGAATTAAGGCCAGCACAAAGGAGCTTAAAGAGGGGTTTAACGGGCGTAAAAGAGGGGGAATGCAGTGGAGTAAACTCGGGCAGCTTGGTGGCCGGTAATAGCATTGAACGCTCGAGCAAACAGGAAGAAACAATCAAAAATTATGACCTCAGGGGGGGCACTAATGGCGGCGGATGGAGGAAGAAGAAGGGTGGGGGAGAAGAAGGTGCTGACATGCGGGCCCCGCATGTCGACGAGAGAGAGAAGGGGAGGGACGGACGGCCGGACGAATACCACGTGTCGCAGAGAGAATCAGGGCCGTTGGATTTAAAATGAAGGGGTAAGTGGAAGGGGAAGGCTTAGATTAAATCGGGCGAGGATGGATTGCATCTGTGAGTGCCACGTGTCAGATGGAGGAGGTTTTGGATTTAAAAATCGTTTTTAATTTCCAAAAATACAAGAAAGATTCAAAATTACTTAGACAATAGCAAATAAAGTCTAACAATTTCAAAAACAAAATCGCAAAAATCCCTAGAAATGTTTTAAACTTAGGAAAAATATTTTCAACTTTAATTTGGTATCTTAATTTTTACAAAAAACTACTTTTTAGCTTTGAAATTAATTTTTAAATTCTAGAAAATTCTCAAAAATACTATAAATCAAGGAGAACTTAGGAAAAGTAAAAATAGACTCTTTTTGGCTTAGATAAAATACTTAAAGTAAATTTTCTTACTTTAGGATTTGAAATAAAATCCAGATAAATCCAAATAAATTCCAAAAAAACCAATAAAATACAAATAAAATTTTTGGGATGTTACAACCTACCCCCTTAAAAGACATCTCAGCCTCGAGATTTGAACTAGATAGCAAAGAGATGGGGATGGTTGGTTTTCAGGTCTTCTTCTCATTCCAATGTTGCTTCATCTTCTGTGTGATTGCTCCACTGAACTCTGCAGAATCTAATAGTCTTTCTTCTGGTCTGACACTCGGTTGTCTCAAGAATCTTGATTGGTTGCTCCTGATAGGTGAGATCCTCCTGAAGCTCAAGGGTTTGCAGATCTGCTTGCTCTACGGGCACTCTGAGACATTAGAAGTCGTTGTGCACTCCTAACATGCTTTGCGGCAAATCCAACTGGTATGCAACTTCCCCTTTGCGGCTTGAGATCATGAATGGTCCCACAATTCTTGGTGCAAGCTTTCCCCTAGCTTGGAATCTTTTGACTCCTCGAAGCGGAGATACTCTGAGATACACATAGTCTCAAACTTCGAAAGTCAAGTCTCATCGACGATTGTCAGCATAACTTTTCTGTCAAGATTGGGCTACTTTAATCTGCCATTGATCTTTCTTACTTTCTCTTCAGCATCTTGAAGTAGGGTTGGTCCAGCATCTTGAAACTCTCCAGACTGTTCCCAATGTAGAGGTGTTCTGCACTTCCTACCATACAGTGCTTCAAAAGGTGTCATCTGCAAACTGGCTTGATAACTGTTGTTGTATAAGAACTCAGCATAGGGCAATAAATGATCCCAACTATTTCCAAAATCCAAAGCACAAGCTCTCAACATATCCCCTAGGAATTGGTTAATTCGCTCTGTTTGGCCATCTGTTTGGGGATGATAATGACGCCAGATCTTCAGGGCATGTACTACGTCTGCTAGTTCCAAATCATGAGTAGGATAATTGCACTCATGTGATCTTAGCTGGCGTGATGCATAGATTACCACTCTGCCTTCTTGCATTAGAACACATCCCAAACCTTGACGGGAAGTAAATTTTCTTACTTTAGGCTTTGAAATAAAATACAGATAAATCCAAATAAATTATAGAAAAACCGATAGAATACAAATAAAATTTTTGGGATGTTACACTGCGTGTCCACCATTCGCCGCCCTCGCACTCCTGACATGGCGACTCTCACCATGCAGCCGATTCGAGTACTCAGTGTGCTCTATACTACGTGGTCGTAGCCACAGTTGTCGTAGCCAAATATACTCTATGTGTTTGAGTACCGTGTGGTTATAATCGAGTACTCCGTGTGTTCGAGTACTGTGTAGTCATGGTCGAGTAGTCGATGTGTTCGAGTACTACATAGTCGGTGTATCCGAGTATGTGTAGGAGTTGAAGACCCAGAGTCAGAGAGCAGTCGGAGACTCTGGACCAGTCGAAGGTATGGTCGACAAGCCTTGGTCGATGCCGTGGTCGAAGGAGTGGTTGAAGCCGTAGTGGCTCAATCAGTACTCGAAGGACTACTGTCGCAGTCGTTAGTCAGTGGTCAATGGTCAATAGTCGTAGCCACAGTGGTCGATAGTCGTAGCTACACTGGTCGATGGTTGGTAGTCGTAGCTACAGTGTCGATGGTCGGTAGTCGTAGCTATAGTGGTTGATGGTCAGTAGTCGTAGCTATAGTGGTGGATCATCGTAGCTATAGTCGACAGTCAGTGCTGGAAGACCTGTGGTCAAAGATGCAGTCGAGGTGCTGTGGTCGACAAGCCTTGATCGGTGATGTGGTCGACAAGGCGGCGTCAAAGCTATTGTTGAAGGAGTAGTTGAAGTCATGGTCAAAGGAGCAGTGTGCTATAGCAGACGTGTGCGGCCTGTTAGTGTAGTAGTCGGCGGTCACTGTAGAGACATGTGCACTGGTTGTGGTCAAAGGCCTAGTCAATGCCGTGGTGGTCGAAGTCACGGTCGAAGGCGTGGTCGATGGGTTGTCGAAGCCACGGTCGCAGTGTTTGAGTACTGTGTGGTTAGTATCGAGTACTCAGTGAGTTTGAGTACTACGTGGTCGTAGTCGAGTACTTGGTGTGTTCGAGTACTACATGGTCATAGCCATAGTGGTCGTAGACAAATGTACTCTGTGTGTTCGAGTACTGCGTGGTCGTAGTCGAGTACTCCTTGTGTTCGAGTACTGCGTGGTCGTAGTCGAGTACTCGATGTGTTCGAGTACTACGTAGTCTCAGTGAGTTCGAGTACTACGTGGTCATAGTCGAGTACTGCGTGGTCATAGCCACAGTGGTCGTAGACAAATGTACTCGGTGTGTTCGAGTACTCTGTGTATTCGAGTACTGCGTGAGCGTAGTCGAGTACTCGGTATGTTCGAGTACTATGTACTCGGTGTGTCCGATTATGTGTAGGAGTTGAAGACCCGGAGTCAGAGAGTGGTCAGAGACTCCGGATCAGTCAAAGATATGGTTAACAAGCCGTGGTCAATGCCATGGTCGAAGCCGTGGTCGAAGCAATAGTGACTCAACCAGTACTTGGAGGACTACTATCACCATTATTAGTCAGTAGTCGATGGTCGATAGTCGCAGCTATAGTAGTCGATGGTCGATAGTTGTAGCTACAGTGGTCGATGGTCGGTAGTCGTAGCTACTGTGGCCGATAGTCATAGCTACAGTGGTCAATAGTCGTAGCTATAGTAATCGATGGTCTAGCTACAGTCGACAGTCGGTGCCAGAAGACCTATGGTCGGAGATGCAGTCGAAGTGCTATGGTCGACAAGCGTTGGTCTGTGATGTGGTCGACAAGGCGCAGTCGAAGCCGTGGTCGAAGGAGTAATCGAAGCCATGGTCGAAGGAGTGGTGTGCTATAGCAAGCTTGTGCGGCCTGTTACTATAGCAGTCGACGATCGCTGTACCAGGCGTGTGCACTTGTTGTGGTCGAATGCCTGATCGATGCCGTGGTCGAAGGCATGGTCGATGCGTGGTTGAAACCACGGTCACGACTATAGTAAAACGGTCGGTACTTTAATTCTACTGGTATATTTACCAAAAATATTATCTATAAAGATGCCTTTACATCCTATATATCTTATGTATTTTATTTTTTATCATGTTGCACAAGAAACAATATTAGCTACTAAACATGAACATCTATTTCTAATTTAATTTATTTATGAGTTTGTACATGTGTGCTTTACTTGATACATATTTTTTGAAAGATAAAATTGATATTCAATGTTTAGTTTGGGATTATCTTTTGATAATATAAATCACGCTCCTTTGATACTCCATTCTAATACACAGATGTCTTACTAGTCCTAACAAACGATTCTAAGGCCCACGTGGCAAAGGGTCTGAAAGACTGGAACTAAAATCCAGCATTGATGACTGGCCTGGGCACAATCGATGGACTATCATCAAGGAATAGTGATGCAAGTCGACTTGACCTATCGACTCATCCATTATGACATGCGATTTACAACAGGAAATAAAGAAAGTGAAAATATACTAGGAATTCTCGCGATCTAATTTTAAATGCTTATTTTTGATAGTTGGCATTGATATATTAATTAGAAATAGTAATTCATGTAAAAAGACAAAATTTGTTGCTCTGAAGTTCATAAACACTAATTTTAAAGACTTAAATTTGATAGTTGGTTTAGAGATATATTAATTTGAAAAGATAGAAAGAGATAATTAGTACTATCTCTTCAAAGGATAAGATCATGTAAATTTGCTAGATGGGGCCACCTCGCAATCTTCTCTTTCACAATTAGATAGAACTCCAAAATAAATTGTGCTAATTACTTGAATATGAAATCAAATATCCCAAATATATTTGCGAAATAAGAATTTCAAATTTTGGAATTGTGCAAAGGAAACTTTGTATGTTAAATTGTATTTTTTTTTTAATTTGAGTTGAAAATTTCAAAATCAAGTTTGAAAGGTGTTGGAATCGAGTTGAAAGCTTTTGAAATTAAGCTGAAATGTTGTTGTTTACTGAGTTGAAAGTTAACATGAGTCCAAAGTTAATCAAGTGGAAAGCTTTCTAAGTTCAAGTGAAACCTTCCGTCGGAGGTGCCACTCCTGAACGGGAAGATTGCCCATGGTGTTCGCGGGATGGGAACCTTGCACGCAGCTGAGCAAGAAGCCGTTTTGAATAAGTCGACTTATAAAAATCGGTTTCTAAAAACCAAAAATTAAAAAACTGTTTAAACTGTACATAAAAGACATCAGCAAAATTCAAAGCCATTTTAAACACTCCAATAATCCCCTTTGCTTGGTTCACAAATCACAACAATGGCCATGTCTCACTGATCACCACCCTATTTTCACACTGGCACGTATGCAGGAGCGGACCTAGGCCTGGTGCTAGCTGGGCTGAAGCACAGCTCCAGACCATTCCAATGCAGTACCCATGTAGCAGCCCAGCGCCTCAACAGGATGCTTCCTCCTCCACAATACCCTCTGCCTCCTCCCGACCTCCCATTACATATCCTGCGCGGCTGCGCCTACCTAAACCTAGCCCGAACGCAAGTAGGAGTGCTACTGTTGTCTGATTATGAGCACTAGGCTGAATCTATGCACGTAGAGTTAGGCTACGTACGGCTAAGAAAACTAACCAAATTCATTGGTAATCCTGAGTGACCTGCACAGAGCCGGATCCTAGGTCAGAGTGCAAAATAGTGCAGAAGAACTACAAAGCACTGCAGCAACGCCTGTAGCCACTTAGTTCGTCACTGTAGCAGAAACCCTGCGCTCGTTATGCTGTTTCCACTGTAGCGATCACACTGTAGCATTAGGTCTGCGCCATCCTTTTCCAATTGAACGGCCAGGAACCGTCCAAAGTCATGGCATTGTGGGCCTCTGGCTTTGCTCTTGAAGTCAAGAGGATCCCAATCCTACCAGTGCACAGGAGTCAATTCATAATTTGCACTATACTTTTTGTGGCTAATTGGAACAACCGGTTTTTCTTAATATTTTGAAAATATAAATTTTTCTGGGTTTCAAAAACTATAGTCCATTCTCTGAAAATCAAAACGTATTTGAATCCAAAACTCAAATCCAATCCCATTTCATAATTTGTTCCGCTCCAATATTTTTCATGGGATGGGGCCATCTTTTTCGGCCCACTTTTCTCTTTGCCCCGGCCGAGCCAAACCCCAGCAGTTTCCGCCGCTTTAACTCGCAATCAAACCGCACCCCGCCGCCCACTCCGACGAGCTCGCTCCTCGTTGCTTCCTCTTCTTGCTCTACAGAAGAGCCCTAGGACAGCCTGGGTGGACACAGCGCAAGCACATCTGCAGCCCAATTCTTCACACGGGCAGCGGCGGCGTTTGCACTTTGCACCCCATCATTAAAATCATGGCTCCACCACTGCTAGTAAATGAAGAAAAATCAAGCTAGATCTGCGGAACTTCTAGGCAACGCAGTTGGCGACGAATCGTAGGAAAGCACGGTATTGCTGGTGGTCGCTGACGAGTGAACACTGCTGGAATTATCAATCAACAATGCCCCGTACGCACGTCCATCCGGTTCCAACGAGGTCTTGTACATCTAAGGCGGGAGCGCCCGCAGCCTGTGTTGGACCCCAATTTAGTTAATTCAGATTTCCTTATTTTCTAAGTTAGTAGATAATACTACAAAATACATCACTAAATTATTTCATATATAACGTAAATTATACCATACATTAATATGACAATATCAGAGTTTAAATAGACCACGTCAGGTCAAATTTCCAATATTGTCGATCAGGCCAAACGGATACAATATATAAATGTGGAAGTAGAACCGACAGCAAAAGAGGAGGGCACATCTCGTCACAGGCAAGCAACTAGGATAAATTGTATATGACCGATATTAACCAAAGACTTAGATAATATTGGTACACGTAAATACTAACTTAGTCAGTAAGACTAGGTGAGATCTAGACTACTAGGGACTACTCTTATCTTCTCGATCTTCTTCACTATCAACTCCTGAAGCGTTGTAGTATGCGTAATGTCCTTAGTCCATAGGTTCTGAGAGATTTTGTGAGCAGGGTGACCACAAACAACAGTAATCCACGAGCCAACACACAGAATACAATATTTATACATGCAATGTTCAATAAAGATAGGGTCAGGTCAGATCGATGGGGTGCTAATTGGATTTGTGCATTTCAAGTGGTGACATTCCTCAGAGTAGGTGTACGATCTTGATGGCAAGACGTTGGGCATCACGGACAATGATATGATATTGGTGTGCCATGGCACTTGGGACTTGAGAATTTCAAGTGGTGACAGTTTCGGCGCAGGCTCACGATCTTGCGTGATAAGTCATGGGCATCGCATCGTCGTGAAGACTGGTAAGTGGTAATTGAGGAAATTGTCTAAAATCGGGTGAAGTGGTGGTTTGCAAAACTACGGCATTGACCTAAGTAATTTAGGTCACATTTTTGTGGTTGGAATATCTTATTGGACTATTGGAGCATTTGGGAAGTCACGCTTTGAAAGACGTGCAAGTGTATGTGAGGGTAAAATTCGTTTGTGTATATGTTATTGGGTTTTCCTATATGTAAGTGGTGTGATCCACTAAGAATGGTTGGTTGTTAGGATTAAATGAGATGTGAGAAGCTTGCACTATATAAGCATTGTATTGAGTTGACTCATATAAGAGACTTGAGATATTAGGGTTAGGATTTCCTTATATTAGAGACTTTTCTTTGTGTGCTATAAGTTTAAAGCTCTGTCATCCTAATGGATTGGCTGTGAAATATTCTCCTCAAAGTGAAATGAATATTCAAAGTTTGCTCAATTAAGTTGTGTCATAGATTCACTCTTGTATTTTTTATTTTCTTAGCTTTCTTATTTAAATTTCTCTTCTCTTATCTTTTTTGGTGCCAAGAACGTGTAAGGGGTGGACATGTCTCCTAAAGACAAGATCTCATCCATAGTTCTTAAATTTGCTCAGTTTTTCCTAACATAGGTGATTTTTAGGCTTTGCTCTTGTGGGTGATTTGAATCGAGTTCGTGCTATGATATATGAAAATCCATTTAAGATCATATAGGATTTACGAGTAAGAGTAGTTCAAATTTTCATTTTTGCCTGATTTTAATACAATCTTCAAATAGAAAAAGGTCACAACTTTAGCTATGATTCTCTTGATCGTTGATTAAAATAGGTTTATGACATACTAGAGAAGTTGTATACCAAATTTCAAATTATTTTGATCATGAATTATTAAGAGTTAAGAGTTACATGAATTATTAGATTTAAAATAGTGTTGAATTCTGTTATGAACGCGGTGGATAGGGCAAAAGGGGAAACAGGGGAAGGGGATTCCGTAGGGAAGCCGGCAACCAAACGTTGCTCTGCTTAATTCCAATAGCATGCGGTAGCCCTCTTTATATAGATGGGCTCCCCCTAACAGATCGAATCTAATCTCAATCATATCTCTAACAATATCATATCTCTAATTATATCTCTAACATAAGGAAACTAATCTCTAACTCAAATAGAAACCAATCTCTAATTCCTAATAATAGACCGACTAGGCCTTGGACCCACCGCTATAACATTACACCCCTCCTGGACATGCAGCTCGTCCTCGAGCTGCTAGACAGCGATCATGACGCCATTGGAAGACCTCCGATGCCGGTGTAGAAGACGACGATAGCGGGGTCCCGTACTCAATCTGAAATTTTTTTTTTTGAATCTTTTTTTTCCTGATTTTTTTTTCTGGGAAAGGTTTTTTTTTGTGCGGTTGGACGCCCTTTACAAACTCTTCACACCCAAACCGACCGAACCATCCAAACCAGCAGAGAGCTCCGAGTGGCGACGGCCTGGCGGCGGAAGGAGCGGCGGTCGGTGTGGACCGGAAGCGCGGCTTCGGGCGCAGGAGGCCCCGCGGCGTTCGCGACGAGGGTGGCCCGGCGGAGGCGGGATCTGGCCGGCGGCGGTCGGAGACGGCCCGGGCGGCGGCACGGGTGGGTGCGGCCCGAGCGGACGGTGGATGCGCGGGTGGACACGGTCCGGCCGGCGGCGGCGGAGGCGGAGCAGCTGCAGCGGCGGCTCGGGCGGAGGCGGAGACGGAGCGGCCGGTGGGAGGAGCGGCTGCAGAGGCGGCTCGGGCAGAGGCGGACCCGGCGGTGACGGCTGCGGGCGGAGGCGGAGCGGCTGCAGATGGAGGCGGCCTGGGCGACGGCGGCGGGCTCGGGCGGCCCCGGCTGCGGTGGCTCTCGAGCGCGTGCCGGCAACGTCGCACGCCGGCGGCGGACGCTTCGGCCGAGCTTCGAGCGGCGACCCTCTCCGGCGACCAACTCCGGAAACGACGACGGCGACTGCGACCCCCATGGATCCAGGCGGCCGATGACGACCGGCGACCGAGGACTGCGACGGCGACGTCGATGACCGTGAATCCAGGCGGAGGATGGCGACCAGCGACCGAGGATGGGGATGGCGCAGCGACGTTGGCTCCCAGATCGTGCTGGCGCGACGAACACCTTCCCCACGGCGCTCCGGAGGAGTTCTTGGCGGCGGCGGTCGACGCAGAGAGCAGATGGGCGCTGGCGAACGGAAGTTTGCCGGCAGCGGCTCATGCGGCCTTGGCGGCAGTGGCCCACGCTGAAAGCAAGGCTCCGCCGAGAGCCGACGGTTGCTGACTGACGGGCGGCCAAACCGTGGCCGGTGAACATGGCGAGGTGGCGAAATCTGCCTTGTCCTCATCGCTAGAGGGAGGTAAGGCGACGGGGGTGAGGTCATCCTCCTTGTTGCTAGAGGGAGGCAAGTCAACGGGTGTGAGGCCAATCTCGTTCTCCCTGTCGCTAACAGCCGGCAGATCAATATCTGTCGCCTCCTCTACTCTGCGAGCGGCTTCTAGCTGCGCCTCCTCCCGCTCCTTCAAGATCTTCTCTAAGACGGCATGTAAGTTGAGGAAGGCTTCCCCCAACCCTTTGTCGAGGTTGCCGCTGGCCATCTTCTCCACGCTAGCTTTCATTATGGCCAATGACTCGGCAATAGGGGGAATCGCAGAAACCATGGTAGCAGAAGTCGTGGGAAGGGATCGACGGCTCTGATACCAAATTGTTATGACTAGGGCAAACGGCGAAACAGAGGAAGGGGATCCCGTAGGGAAGCCGGCAACCAAACGTTGCTCTGCTTAATTCCAATAGCATGCGGTAGCCCTCTTTATATAGATGGGCTCCCCCTAACAGATCGAATCTAATCTCAATCATATCTCTAACAATATCATATCTCTAATTATATCTCTAACATAAGGAAACTAATCTCTAACTCAAATAGAAACCAATCTCTAATTCCTAATAATAGACCGACTAGGCCTTGGGCCCACCGCTATAACAAATTCTCTACTCATTAGTTGATTTTACTGTTTATCCGGTTTGACCATTAGGCTAGAGGACTGATCGCCATTCAGCCAAAGGTATGATCAACCCTAACTAGAATTCTGACCGGTGAGGATTTGAATTTCCGAGATTTTATCTTTTTTGGCTCAGCTTGATGAATCTCCGAATTTTTATTTCGGCTGCGTATTGTTATTGTTATTGATATTTTTGAGAAAGTTTTGAAAAAGTCACCCATCTGCCGTACTTATCCGGCTAGAAGCGAAGCGACATCGCGTGGCGTCTGGGCGTTTCTGCCAGTTTCTAGCGACGTCGCGTCCTGGGCTCAGAACGGCCTGTGAGGTGGTTTGGAGAAAGTTTGCTGCACCACTGTTACAGGAATAGCGCACGGTGGCTTGGAGGTATTTACTACTTTTAATGGTGGATTGCGCCGCCTTTTCATCAGATTCGTGGGTATATTCTTTTCGACTGCAGTTTATAGTTTATAGCTAAATTTTTTAATTTTTAGCTGTTTACAATACAGATACGGAGAGACAGATACTCACTTGTGATTTTGGCTGGTACAAATATTAGGCTTTTAACATGTAGATCGTTTAACTTGTAGACCCCGTCTTGAGAAAACACTCTGTTTGAAAGTTAGTTACTGTAACAAAAACCAAAAGCCATCAGCTTTTAAGGTAAAGAACATGCCCTATAGTATAGTGGTGAGTATTTCCGCCTGTTACACGTGGGAGACTGCGTATTTCTATCAACGAAAATACTTTATTTAAAAGTTAGATACTGTAATAAAAATTACTTTTAAAAACAGTAAAGACTATTCCCTTTGTCGTAATATCAGAGTTAAGAGATGTACCATGTGTAGTTGCCGGGGAAGCAGGATGCAGATCTCTTGTGTGGAGGTGGCGACTGCTCTAGATGGATTCCCGGCTGGGCGCGGTCTGGGAGAGCGGTGGGCGCAGCGCTGCGTCGAACAGGATTCTTCCGTGCATCATACCCTTCATATAGGTCCCCGCCGTTTTCAGAATTGCGCACGGGTCCTTATTTGTTTACATATAGATCCTCAATTTTTACAAAGAAGTCCTTTAACTTTTTCAAAAATACGAATGTGGCCTCGATTTTTTTAAAAAAGCTCCTCACGAATTATCGCCTCTTTTATTTTGGTACGCACGGTGGCTGACGCGGCGTAGCGCCGCGCCTATGAGACTAGTAATCTATAGAAGACGAGCGAGGGCGAGCGCCACATCGCATGAAAAATGTTGAGCATGGAGCACACACGTACAGCATTAATTCGCCGACGGTCTTTGCTCGTGGAAGAATGTTCCTAGACTGTTCCATCTTCATATGGCACACCTCGATTACTCAGTACGTTGAGAAGGCCTGCCTGCTCGATCGGTTCACTGTTAAGACCCCCGCGCGAGCTAACCCGTTCAGTCGATTTGCCCATGCATGATCTTCGTGTTATTCGCATAATATTATTAAAAAAAAAAAGTAGTTGTTGCTCAGGTGCATCTTCAGTTTCCTTTCGCTATGTGCAAATATTCTCTTCGTGTTATTCACGTACTATATTATGCAAAAAAAATGTGTAACAACATGAACAAACAAAAATTAAGACCCTCTTATTTTCAATTATAATTTTTTTTAAACAAACAAATAAGACAATTGCTTTACCATCCTTTTAAAAGAACTTATTAAGATAATCTTTCGATATGGTTATCAGCTGGCGTCTGCTGCCGACCGGCTACACATTTCTGTGCACTGCAACGCTCAGATCGGCCCAACAGCGCCAGCGAGCGGTCCAGTCTCCACGCAGATTAAGACATCCCGCTAAGACAGTGATTAGGAACAGTAATTAAAAATTAAAACTTCGCCGTTGCCGGGGATCGAACCCGGGTCACCCGCGTGACAGGCGGGAATACTCACCACTATACTACAACGACTTCGACGCTTCTGTTCCCTATAACATGAGATTCATTTGTACAGTTTCGTTCCCTCCCAGCACTTGCGTGCGGCGGACAGGCCAGCTTCGATACGGTGTGTTCAGTGACGCTTCTGCTCAGTCGCAAGGCCAAAGTCTTCTCTTGACTGACTGTAGCCTTTGGCTGTAAAGATAAGAGTGTGTGATGTGTCGGCGCCTTGTTTCCTAGCTCTTCTTAATTATGAAGCCAAGCAGTATCTCGCCGTACTCTATTTTGTTCATAGCCTTTTTCTCTCTCCCCTCAGTGCTGACTCCGTAGTAAAACAAACAAAACTTACGGACAAGAAAAGAAAACAGTATATACTTGGGACAAGAAAGTGATCCTGTTAGTCTCCAGATGTGTGCGTTTGGGTGTGTGTTTTTTGCAAAGGCGTCTCCAGATGTTGACGACGATACTCAAGTCTCAATTACGTACGCGTGTTTCTAAAAAAAATCTCAGTTACGCGTGCCAAACCGTGTATCGCATAGGAAGTGTTGGAAATATGGATAATGTTTTAATTCTAAATTTTACTAGAAAATAAACATAATTTCTCCTTTATTTCTCCATCTCCTCTGATGTTCTGTAGTATCGAGCTACTCAACCACGCTGGCCTTTTTTCTCGGTGTGCACTGGGAAGGGAGAAGAGTGGAATCTCCGAACTATTGTCGCAGGAAACATCTGCACAGGGCGGCAATAAGGTTTCTGCGCATCGCTACCGCTTAGCTTCTTCCTCGATGTCAACTACTTCCACGACTGCTCTGTCATCTATGAAAGTTCTAACTAAAAAACCTCTCAGGTTTCATTGCATCTAAAGCACCAGGTATTACTGAATTGCAACAAAATTCACAATAAGATTTCTGGATTGTTACAAATGGAAGCAGTATTCGATCCTACACATTGGTATTGTTTTGACCAAAAGTGGTGGGTGCATCTTTTGTCTTCTCTTACACATCAATGGCAGCAATAAGATTCTCAATAGAAATCTCTTCCCTCTTTTGTTTCAAGCTAGTGGCGAAATTCCATCAAGGAGCAGGAAGTCTAGCAATAATACTCATAGTCGCAAACTTAAGAGGCAACACAAAACCTAAGTGCGCAATATCACCAACCAGTAGCTGGAGGTAATGAGTTTGTCCAACTATCGACTTAGCCTCATCTATGCTAAAATTGAAGAATTGGTCACACACATAAAGCTAGCGACTAACCTTTGTCTCTGCATATTTGTGCTCAAGTGTATTCCACAACTATATAGCGGACTTGTAGTCCATATACACATCATAGAGCTAATATGCCAGAATAGTCAGAATGTAGCCAAAAAGCGGTGTTGGACGTATTTTCAAACTTTATGTGTTGTTCAATCGTAAATGGATATTACGGGTGGATAACCCACCACAGTCCCAAAGACATGAGCCAAAACTTGGCTCTAGTCTATCATCTACAGAAGATCTAACTAAAAATATCTCAAGTTTCATAACATCAGAAGCACGAGTCATTGCTAAATTGTAAAAAAGTTCACAATAAGGTTTCTGGAATGTTAGAAATGTAGGCAATATTTTAATTCCAAGTTTTACTATGAGACAAATATAATAAAATACTAATGATGTAATAAATGAATCTAACATTAGGCTACTCACTGTACTTCATAAAATACACAAGAAAAATAATATAACAAAGTCGATCAATCGTCTGAACGACTTATAGTGGGGTTGATGAAGAATACGAAGTAGCACAGGCTCGATGCAGTGTAAAATGTAGATGAAGCAGCGAAGTGAGCGGTCACATAGATGCGCGCTGCCTAAAAACCTTATAATCGCCCCCATGCAGGTGTTCTCTGCGGCAATGGTTCGAAGATACTACTCACACTCCTTCCCGATGCACGCCGAGGAGAAGGCTGATGTGGTCTAGCTGCTCAACACCACAATACAACTCCCCAGCGAGGAGGAAGAAGAATAGAGAAGAAATTCAGTTGTGCTAAGGCTTGGATGTCTCCATGTCCTTATAGAAATGTTTGACAATTACTCACTAGTAACTGACGACATTAACTTAATTTAAACCAATTAACTCAGTTGTAGCTGACATTTAGATCGCATTTAAGCATAATAAACGAGAGAGATAATGCATTATTTGGCAAAATAAAATGTGGATTTAATTAGCCAGGAGACGTGCTATGACACAGTACAATCGCTCATTGCAAGTCACAAGTCACGTGAATTTTCACGTGAAAATTCACGAATACACATGCGCACTTGCGTTTAGCCAAAGTCTTCCTTATGTCATCCTCATGCCATGTGTGACATGTTCCAAGGAGTGTCAAGGACTCCACCCTATAAATGTTTTCTCTCCACTTAGCTAGGCAATATGGTACTAAACCGTGTATGCTTTGTAATTTCTAGAGGAAATGGGCCCCAATTCATGGGCCAATTTCTAACAGATACCGTGCATGCTTGTGTTGTATCTCACAAACTCTGATCCAATCCGAGGGTGTTGCACATAAGAAGGGGTATTAGAGTGTAAGAAGTAGTATTAGAGCCAATGTCAGATTAATTTGATTTGTGAGAAGGTCGATAAAGCGTTAAGTGGCACAAAATCAAGATTGGTGTCAACGATGTGGAATCAAGTAGAGAAATTTGATAGCGGAGGAAATTTCAGTGTGTGGCAATACATGGTGGAGGATGTCCTTGCCTAGTAGGAGCTAATTAATGCTCTTGAAAGGGACAAACTGGAAAAGACGTCCGATGAAGACTGAAAAGTGATGGAGCAGATGGCTGTCAATACAATCCATCTATATCTCTCCGATGAGGTAAAGTACTTGGTGATCAAGTGTCAAACCCGGGAGTAAGAACTCCGAATCCACCGAGTAAATCACACTACTACGGAATCAGGTAGTACACACAATGGAAAACAAAGATAAACTTCAACCATAATGACATTTATTAATTAACCAAATATGGGCTATATAGCCAAAGTTTATATCAACGGTCCATAAGCCAAAATTAAATATAAGAAGCAAAAGAAAAGGCGGAAGTGGAAGAAGCACATCCAGTCTACCCACAGGCAAATGGCTATGGGACGCGGCCTACTCGTCTTGGTCCTCACTATAGTCGAAGCAGTCCTTCTTTGAGCAACAGTAATTAAGTAAGGGTGAGTACAAAATGTACTTAGCAAGTTACACTAGTAACAAAATTAATGCATGCATGGATATTATCAAAGTAAGGCATGATATGGTTATTTGATCATAAAGCTAATTTGACAAGTAAATACAATAAGTAGATGTAAATTATTGAATTTAATACAATGAGTAAATAGAATAAAATTTTAATCAAATTAATACCGTTAGTGTAGGTCCAACCTAGCACTAAGCTATTCAGGGGTATCCCATCTGGACCATCTTTTCAAAAACATATATTCATCTTTCATGTAACCAAGATTTTGAAAACAAAGTATAGCCTCTGAAAAATTTTACTTGGCTTGTCTATAACCGTGAGCATGGCTATTCGGGATAGTTTTACACTTTATAAATATTGTACAACTTTACCCATAAAAGATAATCAACTTATATTGTTCATCTGACACATTTCAAAAGTGTGCAAGAAACAAATTATCACAAAACCTTTACAATGTGAAATCCTCAACCTAGCTACACCCTGCTAAGATTTCACCATAATATAAAATCCACTAAATTGGAACCCCTCTTGTGCCAAAGGTTGTAGGCCTCCCTGTCGTGGCTACAGGCCAAACAGTAGAGAAGGGGACTAGTAGAAGAGGAAGAGGAGAGTCAGATCTGTGGGAGAGTTGGTAAGAATGAGAGGATGTCCCCCCTCCTGCCCCTCTTGGGGGTTTATATACATGAGTGGGGTAGAATGGGAAATCCCCCTTCTACCCCTTGGTACTTACAAAGGATGAGGGTACATTGGTATGTTTACACTGGTATATTCCTTTACACTATTGGGCATATTACATATTGGACTAGTTGCACAACCTAATCACAGGGGGTTGGGCCACCCCCACAACACTCATAAGACTCACAAGTGTCTTCTGAAAAATAGGAAGCCAAAAAGTTCATGTAGCTTCTTCATACATAGATATATGTAGTGCTAATTTAGGCCCCTGGAAGCTGCCGGCAAAAAGCCCGCCCGAGCCGCAGGAAACCTCAAGCACCTTCGCTGGAAACCTCGCGCGGGCCACGGCTCGGCTGGAGGAGGGCGTCACGGCTCACCGGAGGTAGAAGAGAAGAGAAAGGGAAGGATTTAAGAGAGTGATGTATTTTGTACCATATAGTTCTTCTTAATTTCTCATGCCTCCAAATAAACGCGGACAGCTCGATGCAACCCAACGGTGAATGGTCTGTGTGCACATGCCCCTAAACAATCAGGCCGTGATTTCGGCCTCATCTTGTCGGGCATGGTCTTGATTGGAGTATCTTTCCTCGCGTACAACGTGACAGACGGGAATTCTCACCACTATGATACAATGACTCCGATGACGCAAAATCTTTCCTGCTTTATGCTGCAATGTCTCCGATGCGCAATCTTTCCTGCTTTATATCTGGGAAAAACCCCTGCGATTTTAACAAAAACCTATATATTAGGCAACGTCAATATTTGGCCTTTAAATGCTAGATGCGTACTCCGATGATCCAATTCTCCCCACCGTACTCTTGAGTTTTGAGAGAAATACAATGGTGCTGACTAGGTCGCCTCTAGCGAAATTCACATCAACACAATTCTATGTGGAAGAGAGAGACAAGAGGAGAGAGAGGCAAGCTGCCCCTTAGAGCATCTGCAATGGTTATAGCTAGTAACTAACTATAAGACTTCCACATCATCTATATAGTACACACTAAAGTTAACATTCTAAAGAACTATCTATAAGGATAGCTATTTGATGCTTACATGCACACACAGAATTTATGGAGGCTGCCTCGTTTGGCGCTATAGACTATCTCTAGAGCTGTAGAGAGCTGCGTTCTCTTTCTTCATTTAATATCTTCCACGTAGGACAGTTGATGACATGAACTCTCTTGTAGAGAGCTGCTATAGACCCATTGCAGATGCTCTTATATAAGAGGTGACCTCTAGCACATCATACGAGGAGAGAGAGACAAACTACCCTTCATGCAAGAGATATATTTATACAAGTATTAAATGTTTGAGTGCTTTAGTAGAGGTAATCTCTACTCAACTTATTGTATTAGCTACCTCCACATGAGCCACATGTACTCTTTTTGCTTATGTGGCTAGTCCTAGAGGTGGCAGCCACCTCTTCTATTATACTTGCTCTGACAGACAACCGGACAACTTCAACATTTGGCCTTTAAATGCTAAAGGGGCCCTGCGATTTTAACAAAAACCTATATATTAGGCAACGTCAATATTTGGCCTTTAAATGCTAGATGCGTACTCCGATGATCCAATTCTCCCCACCGTACTCTTGAGTTTTGACAGACAACCGGACAACTTCAACATTTGGCCTTTAAATGCTAAAGGGGCCATGCCCCTCCCCTAGAAAAGCTTTGTTTTACCTTTAAATGCTACAATGCCTGAGCAGCTAGAACAGTGACGGATTACTGCTAATCCATACTGTGAAGACTAGTCTTTTTAGCATGAACTGCGATGAGAGCCTGAACGGACACGACTGACAAGTCAGAGGAAGTACTAAACTAATTCTCTTTCTTAGTTAAAATATATAATATTAGATGGCCCATATATAATATTAGATGGCCCCCTCTGTCTTTTCTTCCAAGCTTTGCCACTGGGACCAAGCGTACTGGTGTGTTCAGTGATGAGTATGTTCAGTTAGAATTTAGAACTGAACGTATTTGAAGCATCTACTGTTACTAATTACTATCTCTTTACGTATACTTATTATCTATACTGATTTGGCGACCATATAGCTATTGCCTTGAAACTGCAAGAAATACTGCATGGTTCCATGGTTTTATTCAGTCTAGTGCATTTGCGCGCGCGTGCGTTTGTGCGTGCGTTGGTGTGGCCGCACGTCACACAGTCGACATTGCATTAGTACATTACCGACGACATGGTCGGGGCCTCTGGAGAATTGGACGTCCAGCTGCAACGGAGAACCGACGGGCAACGGCGACGCCCATAGGCCTCGGCAACACTTCTCCCAGAGGTGATGTTGAGATGCTCGACGACGGTGAGCAGTCAGCTACTTGTGCCCACGACGCATAAAACATTATCCATATCAAGTTGTCCCAGAGGTGATGCGTTGGGACACTAGATATGCCCTCCAAAAAGCATACTACACGCCGCAATTTGTTCTGAGGTACAGGCGTACAGCAGCATCCTTTGCCCACAGGGTCGTGCCCTTCTCTTTTGTCCAGATGGGAGATGAACGGTTAGGATTGTATTGCAGGCACTGTAGCGCCTACCGTCCAGGTACGTACTGTAGAAAGTTATCTGTCGATGCGTTCATATTGGTTGTGACGGATGGTTTTTAGTTGTATTTAAAAGCTTTTAGCTGAAAATAGAAATAAGTAATTTTTATAAAGAGATGATTAGCAGTGAAAAAAGTATGGAAAAGATACGTGCACGAGACATAAACGAGAGAAATAGGATGCGTGATATGCTCGTGATTCCGTGTCTTATCTCTAAAACAAGATAGAAATAAGAGAGATAAGGAAACCGTTTCGAAAAGTCAGATGGTGACTTCTAGTTATTGAAAGCAGAAGCCATTATAAGCAGATTCTGTGACGTCTCAGTTTCAAAAGTAAAAATTTTCGTCTCAAGAAATAGGAAAGAGAGTTTTTATTTCAATCGGCCAGGATGGCAGAACAAGAGATGCACGGCAGAGAGAACCTGCATCCGGGTCACGCTACCAATTGTTTTCAATCATTGACGCCAACCTGTGTCTCTCTTTATCGTAGTACATCTTGTACATATTGTACCGGTGATTGAACCCTGTTGCTGTACGTACATCGCCCTCTACAATCATGTGTTTCCTCTGCCTTTCCTGTTCATTACTAGTTCATGCTTTTATAATGAAGACGATGACCGCAGTCAACAAGGCAGGAACACGATTAGCAGAGATCAGATCCCATGGTAATTACGTTTTAAAAAAGATCCTACGGTAATTACGTATCACAAAAATCCTATGGTAACGAATTAATGATAGTATACAAGTAGATCAGATCACGCTGGAAAACCAGAAATAGTAAGTACATCACGAGCTGAGTCATGGGGAATCCTGGTCAGCCATTTGCCTCCTTTCATTGGGATGCTCTCTGTCCAAGAACGTGAGAAAGAAAAAAGAATCTTGCGTCCAAGAACGTGAGAAAAAAAAAATCTTTCAATATAACTCAAAGTGGACCATGATTAATTCCAAGATTGATGTTGAAGCTCGAGACATGCTGAAGATATTTTGCCATCGGGTGCGATAGAATAGTGCATCTTTGCCATCGTAGGACAAGGGAACATCAGCAGGATGGATGCTTTGAGGAGCACATGAATAAAAACCAACGGCCAACTTGAACTTGTGGGCAGTAATCCATGGTCATAAACAGAAGGGACAAAGTAGTCCATGGTACTTTTAGGTTTTGAATGTATAATATGTTAACCTTTTGATATCACAAATAAAAGAATGCGGATTTGCGAATTAAAATACGAATAATTCAATCAACATGGTGAGGATTACCATCCATTCGATCACCGGCTTCCGTAGGGAACGCCGGTATTGTAACATGATCTGATGAACACAACCAAGTTCCACTCCAACTGAACAAGCTCATGATGAGCTTTGCATTCCCCTGTTTCAAGTGTCCTCGCATGAGCTCTGGAACAATTTCCCTCATCTATGAGTTAGCATTGGCTACTGTCATCCAATCCAAGCATATCTTCCATTTATCAGATTGCATGTTAGACTAAGACATCTTTTATAATGGAGTGTTTTCTTAAGGAATTTTGAAGGACTTGTATATTTTTCTGAAAAATTCATGCGAAATTTCCGCCACACATAGTTCAAGGTGGGACTCTCTCTCTCTGACACACACATGTATGCAGTACGCATGCCTGACAAAGAACTATTTTAGCTAGACAACCCGGCATGGACCCCAAATGTGCATGTCAGACTACTATTTTAGTTATGCAAACAGACAGGGGTGGAGCGCATGCGAGGACATGTCACATGTGCTGCAAGCTATGAACCACCAGTGACGAATCGCACGGACAGGGGATGCTCCAAGATCCAGAAACCAAGGGAGGCTATCCCACGAATCGGACAAAAACACCAAAGAAATGACTGTATTTTGTACATCAATGCAAGCTGGTCATGGCTCAGGACAAGTGTAAAGAAACACCATGCACATTGCATGGCAATGGTAGATCTGTAGATCATGTTCAGGTTATGATTTTGTCTGAAGGTAAGCAAATAAAAACTGGCATAAAATATTGAAATTATAGCGCTTGTTATGCAAAAAGGAAGAACGAATTGTAGATTATCATAGCCATAGGCACACAAACCTAATTGACAAGCCAGTAACTTCTTCAAGGTTAGGTAGCTCCAACAGACAGTCTCAATGAAACATACATTTCGCTGATTGTAAATCTGAAAACCTGATTCTAGCAAGAAGCACTCAACAACCCTTCAGAAATAGAAGAACCAAGAAGAGTAGATGTATGACCTATCAATTATTTCAACCTGCCATTTTAGAGATATGCATAGGAAAATACAAGTTATCACTTCAGTGAATGAAACATAGATCTTGAAACAAGCAGGACATAGACATGTAGTAAGCAAATGACTAAATTGATCATTAGGAAATACAGGATGTTACCAAAGAGCAATTCAAGCTGTTATAGCAACAGAAAATTACAGGAGTACCACAAAACACTATCAACCATTCATTCATTAAGCTTACAATTTCATGAAATTCAAGCATCCGCAGTCCGGACAATGCAAGCAAAATGAAATGGATATTAACTTATGCCATAAGTTCATAATAAAAATGCAAGTACTATTGATATAGTTACCATGATAGGGAGGATAGAACAATCTAATACGGTGAACAAGTAGACAGTTGAAGCATGAACCCCACTCTTCAGCTGCAATGACAGCCACTTGTCAACACGAAAAATCCGACCCGACTCCAACAGGTAAAAAGATCAATCTCTACACAATTGAGAAGCAATCAGATAATTGCATGCACACAAGGTTGACAACAGCAGTAGCCTCATACTACAATCCTCCTCCCAGTCATCCATGAGTGTTCACAGCCTCCCAGACCAAATTCTTCGGTGTGGCACCGCTAGTGGCATTCCTGGCTTGCAATGCAGCAGCCCTCAGTGTCCTCCATGTCAACACATTCGCCTCCCAGAATGAGGCGGCAGCATAAGGCAGCCCATGCTTCTTGCAGAGGTCACGCACAAACGGCGCAACCTTCCTGAGGTGGCACCGAGGGAGGCGAGGAAACAAATGGTGCTCAATCTGGAACTGCAGACCGCCGTGGAACCAATCCATCCACGGGGAGCACGTAATGTCAAGCGTGCCTGCCGTTTGCTTCTCGAACCAGTCGTTCCCCCTTGGCGGTCCGACATACACCTCTGATGAGAAGTGATTCAGGCAGAACTGAACGTGCTGAATACCGCAAATCACAAAGCTGGCAACCACAAATGCCACCCTCTCCCACCAATTGGGCAGGCAAGACACCAACAACGGGTACCAAAGCCAGAATACGGTGACTCCGGTAATCTCCAGCCCCCGCTGAGGCACCTTCCTCTTCGACAGTACGAAGAGGGCCGACTGCGCAAGAAGGTTTATCCTGGCGAAGCACATGACCGGGTAGAATGTCCAGTGCTGGTAGCTGATCAGGAACTTGGATGCGGCATCGAACGCCATGGTGCGCTCGTAGAAGTAGGACCACATGTTGCCGAACAGCTTGGTGGAGACGGCGAAGAGCGGCATGTGCTGGAGGTCCGGGTCGTGGTCGAGGCTGTTGCAGGCGAGGTGGTGCGTGTTGTGGTTGCACTTCCACCACGCGATACTGAGGCCGGTGAGGCAGTTCCCGGAGAGCACCTGCACGAGGCGGTCGAGCGTGGCGTGGCCGGTGATGCGGTGGTGGCCGGAGTCGTGGCCCATCCACCCCGACTGGATCCAGATGAAGCCGATGAGGCCGCCGGCGAGGAGGTGGGCCCAGGCGCTGGCGCAGGCGAGGACGCAGTACAGCGCGACGCAGAAGAGGAGAAGCATTCCGGCGAGCAGCACCTTGGGGGTGGGGCCGACGCGCTCGAAGAGGCCCGCGGAGGAGAGGTGCGCGAGGAGGCGGCGGTAGTCGGCGGAGGCGGGGGAGACGGCGTAGTCGGAGAGGCGGCCGACGAAGAAGCGCCGGAGGAGCGGGCGCGCGGACGGCGGGTGGTAGGCGGCGAAGGCGTCGGTGGCGTCCTGGCCGGCGAGGGTGAGGAGCGGGAGGTCCCCGCCGGGGTGGCGCGGCAGCCACGCCGTGACGTCGTACACGTCGCCGGAGATGGAGATCCAGAGGTCGTTGGCGGCGGCGTGGGAGCGCAGCTCCGAGGAGGAGATCATGCGGACGTCGTCGCCGGCGCCCTTGGCGGAAGGCATTGCGTCGGCGCCGGGTGGCATTGCGTGGATTTGGGTGGAAAGGGAGAAAGGGGAGAAAGGGGAGGGAGAGATCGGATCTCGAAAGATAGGAGATGGTTGTGAGGGAGGGTGCCAGGCAGGCTGGGTGTTTTCTTGCTCTGTCACCCTTTGATGGGCTGTTTCGTTTCACTCCTTTCCTTAAGTACAAGCTGAATGTTACTATAAAGTTTTAAAAAATTTATAAATGCTAAAAAATTTATAAATATACATACAAATATGTTCTAAAATTTTTTTAATCCGTAACAATACACGGGTATTCAGCTAGTGCAGGTTAATTATCAAAAGGCAAAAGGAGGTGGGAGATGACAACTGTTGGTGGAAGTAGAGAGCAGGATTAATTAGATATGAGAGAGAGGGAGAGGGATATTAGATGGATGGTCAAGATTTTAGTATTCAGATCGGACGATTAAGAAGGAAGGAAAAAAATACATCAACCACTAACTCAAATTCATTAAATAGTAAAGATACACAGCCTTACATTTTCAAGGCTCTAATGATGATGGTAACGCTGAGCTTATAGATGGCACCCACATGTGGCTTCCAAAATGTGCTACTTTTGCTCCAAAGTTTCAATCTTTTTCGACTTCTAAGACAGCTTTTGTGTCATATAATAAAAACAAACATCTAAAAAATTGGATGAATCGTGATCTCTAAAAGGTCCATCTGATATTTCACCTTTCAGGTTTTTTCCCTTCCCACCTCTACCATGAAAACTGTTGCATGGCTCAACAGTAGCTACTCGTTGGATCTCAGCATTTTGGTCGGTGGTGACACCCAGCGACGAGATCAAATGGCGAGCAACAGTAGCAGCGGCGCCCACTGTTGTGTGGCTATTAGTTGCACTAAGCATCCAGCATGGGAAATCACTGAGATGACCCGATATTTGTTTTCTTGAAAAGTCGGCCTTGAGCCAAGCAGTGTCGTCTCGTTTGGGCTTTCCAAACTTAAGCTCCTAACTTTTTGGTACTGTCGTAGCTTTTTATATTGTAGTTGTTAATAGTTTTTTAGCATAATTATTTTTTAAAAAATAAAAAGTTAAAAAGTTAATAACATCATACATAATATGAAAATAAGGGAAAAAGAAAATACAAAACAACCCAAAAAACTAGAAAACTAAAAAAACAAAATTAAGAAATTTAAAGCTAAAAACGTAAGTCCAACAAACACAACCTAAATCTCATGCAAGTGACTTACGGGCCAACACGGGGAATCGACACCTACCATTCTTGCTCTTCACTCATGCCTTCCTAAATACAAAAACAGCGATGCCGACATACTCACAATATGTAAAGATTACATAGTCGGCATCATACATGCCCTAACTTCGATGCCATGAGATTTTTGTAAGGTGGTTCATCTGGAGTATCGTTACTTGCCTTCGATGTAATCGTTTACATCGACGCAGTTAACAAATAGTAGTGCAACGACCGGAGTATATGTGTCGTTGAGATAAGATCGGATAATAAATTTATAGACACCTTCAATCGGATTCGCAAATCATCGAGATGCAAAAGGAGACTCAATGAGAATCACACATAAGTGACTATAGTTTCACATATAGGTGTTAGTGTTACATGTGGTCTCCCATTTTTATAAGAGCATGTCCAATGCAGACGCTTAGAGAGATGCTTAGCAATGAAAAACTGATTTTTCTTGCCACATAGGATACATAAGGTGCTTATTTTGAAGCATCGGTGCTTAGTAGGTGTTTATGTGTATAACTATATCTATTAATAGATAATATAGCATCTAAGCACCCATGGAAGAGATGCTTACATTGGAGGAAATAACTTTTGCATAGGTGCTTGATGATGTGGCTATATTCTCTCTCTTTAAGCATTCATATATAAGCATCTTGCATTGTACATGCCCTAAGGGGTCTTATTTACAAAAGGAAGCATCTGAAATTACATTTTTGCCCTCGGATCTTAGCTCATGCCGAGAGACACTTTTGTCTATCGTGCCAAGTGAGTCCTGCCACATCTGAGATTCGTGGTATCATCGGCCTTCCTTCTACGAGTTGCCGATGAGGCCTCGGGAAGTGGCTAGCTAGGACCTCGTCCGGGATAGATCCCTTGATGTGTTACGCCACACCGATGTTGGCCCCCGGACCTTGTCCAAGGTTGGTCTGCGGGTACGCCTGCTGGTCGCTAGTCTGTGAACCGCGTCTAGGGGTAGACTCTAGACCTCGTTCGGTGATGCTCCTCAAACCTTGTCCAAACTGGTCCGCGGACCTTGTCCGAGGCTAGTCCTCGAACCTCGTCTAGGACTAATCCATGGACCTCATCCAGGGTTGGACTCTAGACCTCGTCCGGCACTGGTCTATGAACCTCGTCCGAAGTGGATCCCCCGATATGGGACACCACATCGAAGTTATCATTGGCTTGTGGTAGCGTGGGGACCCTTCCCCAACAATAGCCCCTCGTCGACTCGGGTAGTCATCAATAACTTGCTTGGACTGACACACCGACTTATAAAAGGGGTTGGCGTGTGGCCTTGGGTCGACGATTCTTCTAGTAACCTATGGCACACTCCAATAACATGTTAATTTACCTTAGTGCTCATGTGAATTCCAAGTGATGAGCTATGCATGCACCCCTGAGGTGGGTTTCCTTGGTAATCATTGACGGGCCACTTCTACACCAGGCCAATTCCTGGTCATGTTGAAGAGTTCACTATTGCATGAAAAGGACATCGGGTCATGGAAAACTATGGAGCCATGCACCGGCTGCCTAGATGTCGAAGTTATGTGGAGGTATGGAGCTTGGACCTAGCAAAAAGGAGTGCCTCGTGAAGTGAGGAGTTCTTCACTTATGGCCTTCAAGATGTGGAGGTATGAGTTGAAGTGCCAAGCTTGACTCGCCTAGGCATGGCTAAGGCTTAGCCCTTGAGGCGCGACAGAATGCCAGGGTGCGCAAGGTTGACTTGCATGGACACTTCGTGATGGGTGCGACTGACTTGTTAGTCTGAGGCATGGGGAACCCTCCAATGAATGAGCCATTGTGTGTGAACACGTCGATATGGGCATGGATGGACTACTTATCTGAGATGCGATGGAGCTTTAGGCACGGCGAAATGATAGGCATGTATGCAACAATTTGTATGAGTTCGATGGGCAACACTGAGTTAGACAACACCTAGTTGTCAATGTATGCCAATGCACTGAGATGTGCTTAGGGCCAACCTAATGAGGCTTAGCTCTCGAGGTGAGGGGATATGTGCTAGGGTGTTGTCTGCTTGGTGCACCGAGGCATGGCACGTGAAGTTAGGAGGCATGCGCTAGGGGTGCCATGTGCTTGGCACACAGAGTCGTGCCCTATGAAGTAAGGAGATATGCAGCCAAACACGAGGTGATTGACTTTATAAGGCGTGGCCTAGGGAGTGAAGAGTGCTTGTCTTACCAAGGTGTGGCCTACGACGTGAGGAGTGCTTGACTCGTTGAGATGTGGCCCACAACGCGAGGAGGCATACACTTAAGTAATGAGGAGTGTGCTGGAACATATAGTACTCGACTCATTGACATGTGGCCTATGATGTGATAAGTTGTATACCGAGATGTGACACCGAAGCACATAGTGCTTTACTCATCTAATGCGCTAAAGCCAGAGTGCTAAACTCAATGCGGCAAGGTGAATCCGTCGAGCTAGGGGAGCCCCTATTTTTAGAAAACACTGTTGAGGGAGAGCCAAGTTCAACCAAGGCAAAGACACCAAGATCGAGTTGGACCATGCCGAGGTCAAGTCATCAAGGCGTGTTTGGGCTCGCCGAGATGAACCCATAGAGCTAGAGAGAGCCCCTAGTTGGGGATATGCAATCAAGGTGAAGTGAGTTCGAATAAGCCAAGATGTCGAGACCAATTGAACCACGCTGAGGTCAAGCCATTGAGATACATTGGAGCTCGTCAAGGTGAATCCATCGAGCTAGATGGAGCCTCTAGTCAAGGAAATGCCATCAAGGCGCAACAAAGTCTGGCTGAGCCAAAGCATTGAGACCAATTGAACCATGCCGAGGTCAAGCCATTAAGATGTGTCAAAGCTTGTGGGGTGAATCTGTCGCGCTAGGGGGAGCCCCTAGCCGAGGAGATGCTATCAAGGCAAAGTGAAGTTTGCCTGAGATAAAGCTGACAAGACCAAATTGAACCACATTGAGTCAAGCCATCGAGACGTGTTGGAGCTCGTTGAGAGAATCCAACAAGCTAGAGGGAGCATGTAGTGAAGGAGACACCATCAAGGCGCAACAAAGTCCAACTGAGCCAAAGTTGTCAAGGTCGATTGAACCACGCTGAGGTCAAGCCATTAAGACATGTTAGAGCTTGCGGGATGAATCATCGAGCTAGGGGAGCCCCTAGCCAAGAAGATGCTATCGAGGCAAAACAAAGTTCGATAGAGGCAAAGCCATTGAGACCCATTAAACCATGCCCGAGGTCATGCCATCATTCTCAAGATGCTCGAAAAGCTTCATCGACACATTGGAAGAACTGAGGTAGCAGGCATAGTAAACTACCTTCTCAAGAGTGACGCGGACCTTATCCGAAGTACAACACAAACTGGTCTAGGGGCGGCATGGACCGATCTATGGGCGGCACGGACCTTGTCTGAGGCACAGCGCGAAAGCAGTCTAGGAACGACGTGACCTCATCCGGGGGTGAGGCAGCCCTGGTCTGGGATGCGGCGTGTGCCTAGTTTGGGGCAGTGCCTTAGAGGATAGGGAACATGACGACTCCAAGGCTAAGTCTGTTATCCCTAACCCGGACTTGCACCTGGTGCATGGCAGAGTTGAAGTGATGGCAATGCCTAAGACCATCACGGGTGGACTCCGCTGGGTCAAGCCCAAATAGCAGTGGCGATGGTGGAGTCGGTCTGAGCTAGGATGGCAGTGCGTGGCGGACATCGAGCATAGATGACAGCACATGGTGCTATCAAAAAAACATAATGCTTGAGACAAAGGCTCGATAGCACTTTCGAAAAACTTAGCACTCAAGATAAGGCTCACAAATGCGTCACGAATGGGGTGAGGCCGGAACGCCACCATCTCCCACAAAAAACTTAGCGCTCGAGACAAGGCTCGAGAGCGCTTTGTGGCTGGGGAGAGGCCGAAACTTCACTGTCTCCCATCCAAAAAACATAGTGCTCAAGACAAGGCCTGCAAGCGCTTCGCGGATGGGGTGAGGCTGGAACACCACGGTCTCCCATAAAAAAACTTAGCGCTCAAGACGAGACTCGTGAGCACTTGTGTGTGCCTGCTTAACCTTGGAAGGTGAGGAGAAGTCCATATTAGGTTAAGTCCACTTGGCCCTGGAGGGTGAGTATGTGTTCACTCGGCCTCAGAGAGTAAGTATTTGTTCACTTGGACTAGGAGGGTGAGTATGTGTTCACTCAACCCTCGAAGAGTGAGATTGTGGCCACTCAACCCTTGACAGCATGGCTCATGAAGCAAAGAGTGCTTCACCAACCAAAGTATGGCCTTCAAGTGGGATGGCGTGAGCTAACATGCTAAACTTTACGCACCAAGAAGAATCTGTCAATCTAGAGGGAGCCCCCTAGTCGAGAAGACACACATGCTAGCATCCAGTTCAACATTCAATACAGACTAGTCCAACGACACAAGACCTTAGTGATTGCAAGCTTTCTCCATATCCCACAGACCTACATGACAGTGGGCCTAACCCAACTGTGGTGGTGCATGACCCACTGTTCAGCTCACCCACCTCAAACACTAGGCACGTATTCGAGCAAGCTTGGTAGAATGAGCACAGACCACCTCAAGCCCTCGGTGCAGACCTGAGTAAACTCGGTAGAATAAACATGAACCTGGGTCTAGGGTCACAGGCACGGACCTAGTCTGGGGTCACGCATGGACTGGGTCTGGGAGGCCACGCACATAGATCAGGGTTCGAGGTCACATGCAGACTAGGTTTGGGAGGCTGTGTGCGGGGGCTAGAGTCAAGGGTTGCAGAACATGTCATGAGTAGCTGCGGAGGCTACAACGGCAGCGTTGATTGTTGGAACGAGTTGGTGAGGTGCCACACGACAAAAATCACACAGGTAGTGCACGATGAGCTCCCGGTAGCTAAGCCTGGTGACCGCGGCGTGATCCTAGATGCTAGACCAAGTCGGAGCATCGTAGTATGGTGGAGGTCGTGCTGGCCGATCAGCGTAGAAGGGTTGATAGTGAACGATGTGGTGCTGAGTCGGAGTAGCGCCGCATAGTAGGCGCTTGAGATGTTGACGCCTCCCGGAACCTCAGTTGACCTCAGTGCCACCGCATACTAGGCTAGACTAGGTCATGGGCGAGGCCCGGACCAGCTCGGGGTGGCACAGACTAATTCGGGGGTAGCGCATACCAGCTCCGGCCGAGACCCAAACACTACACCATATCATAGCAACCCGAATAGCCAAACACTATTGGCAAATACACAAAAACTGTCAGGTATATATTTTGCTGACAACCAACTGTCTGGGATTTCTTGTCAGCGTTGCTATGTCAGGGATGGGGGCTCAATGCCGACAGCCATGTTGGCATCCTATTTTGCCGACAGTGCACACTGCCGGAGAAGATTAGAGTCGGATAGACATCCCAACATAGCGAGGCCACATCATTTTGTGAATAAACTGTTGGTGATGAATACTACCTTCACCGATAGTATTGTCCTAGATTGGCTAGAATATATCATCGACAGGGTTATTGGTCATAGTGTTGTTAGTGAATTGCTAAATAATTCGTATGACAGTGCTATTCATTGTTTAGTAAGTGACAATAATAATATAAATGTTGTATTTTCTTGGTTCATTCCCTACATAAGAGTATATACGGTGCAAGTTTATTGTACGGGTCAGAATGATCATCTTCGAAAATTATATATTTAAACCCTCAAACATTTACTCTCCCTACATTCCCATCCATAATTTATTGAAATTCGAACTCCAAATAACTTTTATGATTGAATAAGGACTACATTTGGTAAAAAAAAAGGGACTGTACATATATATAACTTGAAGTAATGAATACACGACTAGCTAGTATATAGTGTTAACTTGTAGTCTAAGAACTTTGGTAAGAGACGTCCCAGATTGCAGAGTCGCGGTGTACGCGTGGACGTCGGCCTTGATGGAGAGGTACTTGTATGATAATTTGATCATTGGGAATGGTAGGTTGTCAGGTAGATGCCAGGTTTTGTATCGAGTGATTTTTAAAGATGAATAATTGGTGAGTTACATGATAAGATAAGATGATCAACTAGTTAACTTTGCACCCTATATGGTGATGCCGATCCCTGTGTTGGTGAAGTGATTGCTACTAGTCATCCTCGAGGGCTTGGAAGACGCTTGGCATGGCAGCCGTTCACCGCGACATCTCCGGCCACGTCAGTGACAATATGGCTCGCTCAACCATGCACATGTATGCAACCTGTTGATCTTTAAAAAGAAAGATTGACTAGTCTGTTTTTGAATGAGTGGTTAAGCACGTCTTACAGCATACATGGTGTTGGTGGAATCGCTCGCTGCCGTCCACCTGGATAGAGTACTGGCGAGAGTGATATTTTCAGACTCACCGCCCGCGCGCGCACCCCATCACATCCGGCAAGTACGTTTGCTGCAACGTGGCTGTGGCGTCGAGCGCCCTGCGGATCCTGCCGTGAACAAGTACCCACATGTGACTAGCTTTTCGGTATCTTTTTTACTTTTTATTTTTTTTATCTTTCTTATCCTTTTTATTGTCAGTGATAATATAATTTTATTTTATTTATTTTTATTTTTAAAAAATTACTAACAGATATAATGTAAAATAAGCTAAAAGCGTGGGGTTAAAAGCCGAAATGATGGGCTACACTATGGATTTGTTGGCCTCTCCCGAGATATCAGTCAATCAATTTATTTTAGGTACACTGTTTTCCTGAGAGGCTATGTTAGCACCAAAGATGGCTAAAAATAGGGATAGAAAACGGTAAAGGATAATCTGTTTTATTCGATATTTGTATTCGAGAAAACGTGAATGTGGTAAGCAAAATCCGTATTTGAGAATGTTCGTATTCGTATTTGAGAATGTTCGTATTCGTATTTGAGAATGTTCGTATTTGTATTCGAGACTATTTGATTCGTATTTGATCCGTTTCCATCCCTAGCGACCACTATGAGATGATTGTAGGAAGCAATTTTCTGATGAATTAAGGTTCACAAGCAAAAAGTGAAAATTACTTTACATAATTTTCAATTTTATATGCTGCACTGCTAACTCGTGTAGACGTACAATCATGTTACGTAAATTTGTTCTACCGAGATTTATTACAAAAGTTTTAGGATATTCGTATTTGACCGAATTAAGTATATATTCGATTCGAATTCGTATTTATTGCGACATTCAATTCGTATTAAAAATATTCAAATTTATATTCATTTTAAAAATATGGATTCATATTCGTATTTAAGACTATTCGATCCGTTTTTATCTCTAGCTAAAAACGCTCACCTGCACTAGATATGTATTGCCTTGCGGACGGCTGTGTTGTACTATCATACCTTGCATTAAAAAAATCTTTTCAAAATAATCTAGAATCTGAATTTGGTTAAAACTAATCAGTAATCAAATTTGTTATTTATTTCCACACTATCATTTTGGCATTATTAATTTATTTTGTAAGATAAGTATCCTGTTAAATTTAGATGTGTGATAACATAAGCTGGATTTGTATATACAGGCAATAACCCATATACAATTTTAATATTCTAGCTTCATGATTCCTACCACCGACAAGTCCTTTCAACACTCATGTACACATTTTCAACAGGACTATCAAGTAAGTATGTACAAGCTTTTAAATAGGTTCTTTCGTACTATAGTTTATAACTTTTAAATTATGTTCGGAAGGAGATACAAAGAGAGAATCCACTCTTGAGATAGTACTCTTGGTGATCTCTTTAGCAAGAGGACTGCTGACCACTATTTTATTTAGTGTGTCAGGGCTCTTGGGATTTAGTACTGTTGATGGCGGAAATTGCAGATGTTACTTATAGTGGGACCAAGTCCGGGGTAGTGCAGACCTGCTCTGGAAGAAAAAAATTCTATTGTGCAACAGTTACACAAGAGAGTTTGTGTAACTAGTGAATTAGACAATGACACGTGATGAAAATACTGTAACAACTATTTTAAAAAATATATTTTCCGTACAGTCCGGTATTGTAACAGCAATCTAAAATATTATAGCTTCCGCGTTCCATGTCGTCCAAGCCTCGCAACCACCTCGAGTCTCCGCTGTCTTCGACACATCCGACCGTTCTGACCTCGACACCGCCCGTATCTAGTCCGGTCACCCCGTGTCTCGCCACGACTCCGCCTCGACGTCCTGCAGCCATCACAAACAAGAAACACATCACATAGCACCGCTCGATACATGAAAGCATAAATAGCATTAATGAAGCATGAAATTGCCCAAATGACCAATCGGGAAGACGAATATACAATAAGATCGTCCAACCATACCCGACTGCGCCAAATGCCGACATGGCACAAATCACTCAAACCAAACTCAATCTTTGCAACATGCTTTGTCAATTACTCATCATAAACATGTGGTCACCTCCACATGGTCTCTCAACCTCCCTAAAGTTGGTTTCGGATGGCAACTTGCACACGGATTCGGAAGTGGACAGCTAGCCAAAACCGACTTGGATTCTAGGGTTATACTCGGATTGATCTGGAAGGAGTTATGGACACGGACTCAACTTCAAGAGTAAATTGAATCTACTTTTTTTTGTTTTATGGGGACACAAGATCAAGTTACGTGAAGGACCACAAAGATCAGTATGTAAACAAAATTTCTAATGGATCAAGACTTAATAAAACTCACGAAAAATAACAGATGCGAAACTAGGGTTTGGATTTTTTTGTGTTTTTGGTTTATGGACTATAGGACAGCAAGTAATAAACTAAAATTTAAAGGGATAAGATCTTACCGAGTAAACCGCGCTCTGATACCAAGATGATACGGGGTCGCCCGATCTTCTCGACGTAGGATGGATACTCACGGGAGTCTTGATGAATCGTAATGATCTTCCAATGCCAGTGCAAGGGACGAACATTCTTTAATCCGCCAAAACACACTCGTGTTGATTTTGCCGACCACCAAGCGAAGATCTATCGTGCACCCAATTCCCAGCGGAAATGCTGAACGATCTTGATTGAACAAGATACTCCTAATTCCATAAGGAATTTCAGCAGCAATGCTAAACTCGAAAACTTTAGTAGATTGAATTTTCTCAAACGTGGTCTAAGCCTAAAGGCTGCCAATACAAGGCTTATATAGCTCTTTGGGATGTCCATATGGTCTCCAAACCAAGTACAACTCAACCCTATATGGTTTTAGATACGAACTCTCACAAAAAGGAAACTATATTTTCCACCCGTCATATTATTTCGGTCATAACTTTTTTATCCGTGATGAATTCGAAGGTGGGACTAGATCCATTGCGTAGCCCTTGAAATTATCTTTCCAACGAGTACAAGAACACCTGAATCGGACTCCGTTTGTGAAAGTTATGGCCTTTTTAGTAACTGCCTGTCAGGCTGTCCCGAACCGAATCCGAATTGAATTCTAAGTTGAATCCGAGTTTGAATTGGGTTGAGCACGTGGGAAGTCCGAATTTGGCTTGAAAATCTTATTCAAAACTTGTAGTTTAAGTCCTTGGGCTCCTCCCTTTTTGCTCTCCCACTGCATGGGGTTCTTTCCTCCTTGATCAGCTGCATGGCTGCTTGGCTTTGTCTTTTCCATTCCCATGGACTTTGAGCTTTTTGTTCTTGGTAGCAAATATGATTACCCTCTTTGTGCTTCTCCATTGCTTTGGCCCCGAAATCATCACAATATTCAACCCTAATAATAAACAAGAATTTGGCATAAGGTAGTATATCGTTCCCACAAATAGAAGGAAATTCATTAAGAAACAAATTCACCTGACAATATTTAATGCGGCTCAATACTTCTTTCCAATGAAATAATGTTTTTGATTTAAAAGTGCTAAACATGTGCGTATCCGCATCAGATATAAAGGGAGAATTTAATGAAATTATACACAAGCGACTATACGAATATATTGTATATGGATATCAGTGTTATAAGTGGACTCCTCCCTATTTATAAGGGGTCCTATTTATAGAGAAAAGAAAAGCGTCCGAAATTACATTTTTTGCTCTCGCTTAGCTCACGCTAAGAGACACTTTCGTCCATTGTGCTAAGTGGGTCACACCACGTCCGAGATTTGCGATGTCGTTGACCTTCCTTCTACACGACTATCGATGAAACCTCGGCACATGGCTGGCTAGGATCTCATCCGGGGTGGATCCCTTAGTATGTGACGACACGCCAATGTTAGCCCCTAGGCCTTGTCTGAGGTTGGTCCATGAGCACACCTCGTCAAGGTTGGTTCGCAGACCTTGTCCAAGGTGGACTTCAAACTTTGTTTGGGATTGATCCGTGAGCCTCGTTTGGGGTTGGACTCCGGACCCTGTGCGGCACTGGTCCTTGGACATCGTCCAGGGCTGGACTCCAATATGCCTTAGAGGCGATTATGGAGATGATTGTATAACTTTTATATTTATGATCTTTTGAATAATATGTTATTTTGCCTCTTGAATAAATGTTTTTCATATTGATCAGCAAATATATGACTTATTCGTGGAACTATTTATTTATATTTTGATGTTATTCTAAATTATCTTAGATCTTATATCATTATGTGGGATAATTATGATTTATATAGCAACACATATATTGATTCATGATCATGTTTCATGGAACATTGATATGAGGATATCAAATCAATAATATGGACATATGTTAGAGAACATGGTGTTGGATTGACCTACTATGAGACATTATAGTAATTGTTATATTCTTAAGTGTCATCAGTTGGCCTCATACATAGTGTATGTAGGATTGTTAGACCTGACATCGTTATAGTTTTTTACATATGTAATAGTTTACTTAGGAGTTACTAAAAACTACTCCGTAACTAGGTGGGCATAAAGATAGCTTTCGGGTTCACTATAAAATGAGGAATACGAACGATTAAGATAGAATTTACCCCTCCTATATAATAGGAGAGATATCTTTGGACCTCTTGATGTGGTTGGATTAAGAAAATATATAGCCATGCTGAGTGTGGTCGAGGAGTCTCGCAAACTGAGTAATCCACCACAAATTCGAGTGAAGGGTCGAGCTATCATAGAATGACATGCTTCTCGTCTTGAGTTCGATATGATATTGTAAGACAAAGGGATCGGTGCATAAGCACTATATAGGTTCATCCGATATAATCTTTATGTATATTTAGGAGTCGTTATGTACTGCTAGAAACCGCTACCGACTTATGGATTGAAAAGAAGTTTTCAGCCCATGGCCGAATATACATGAACCTACAGGGTCACACACTTAACAAGTTGAAATGATAAGAATCTGGTTGATATACTCCGAGTGAAATACGATCACTACTCGTATTGGATAAAGATCCAGCCAGAGACTTTCCAAGTTGGATACGATCTCTAATCGCATCGAATAAAATTCCGATTGGAGGCTATATATTACAAGTGCGCGTGAGGTTGAGGAGGTATCTTGAGATACACCCATTGAAATCTTAGTCGCCACTTCTCAAAATCCCTGCCGTGCGTGTTGGTACTATCTATTATCTCTTACTCGCATAGCTCTCTGATTTACATGGCAAAATTTTTTAACCTATACTAGTGTAGTCTATGTATATTCTAACATCTAGATTCCGTCTTGGGTGGATCCCTGGATATATGACACCACACTAAAGTTATCGTCGGCTCGAGATAGCGTAGAGACCTTTCCCAACAATATGAAACATCAAAGCTAGCCACATGGAGCAATGGAAGGTTTCCTCGTTTCGCAACGTGACAAGAAATTTTCTCGTGTTTATGTGAGCACGCAACCAATTACCTTTTTCTTTCAGAAAACAAATCCGTTTTTTTTAAAGATTTGATTGTTCTGTTCTTGATGGAGAAATGCTCTCTCTTTGTTTTTGGCAGAATGGAGAAGGGATAATGCGGTTTGCAAGTACAGATACACAGCAGAACACAGGAAAGGGATGGCGGGTGTGGGGAACGAAAGATAAGATGGAGAGGATGCCACGTGCAGTGGCCTGCTGTCCTAAGGATTTGGATGCTCTAAAGCATATATTCTTTGGATTGTACAATAAAAGTTGAGGTTGAGGATTTTTTTTTCAAGCGCCTTTGATAAAGGAATGAGTACTCGCATGCAAATGGATCACGATGCAAAAATGTTGGAATCAATACAAACACTTGAAAAAAATAGTTTCCGTTCATGCATAAGGATTTCCTATTGCACTCCTTGGTTCTATGATATATTGTGCTTTTTTTTCTCTGTCAACACTCAATAGAGATGCATTCTAGGTAGATTTTTGTTCAAATTGTAGTGTTTTTCAACAGATATGCATCCTTGGTTAATTTTTGTTCAAAATTTAAAGTTTAGTTCCAAATTAGTTAAAGCTGTTGCTTCAATTAGAACTTGAAAGTACAAGTCCATGTATTAGAAGCTTTTCCAGTCATGTTTCCCGACGGTTTCGCAGCAAAGCTTGAACACCATATGCTTAGCGTCCTACACCAAATCATCAATCCCAAGCCCTAGAACAACTTAATTAATATGTGTGTAGCATAGATCAGGGATAAGTACGAGCATTTATGTACACAATGTGTAGGGAATTTCGTTGAATAGTATGGATCAACGGATAGGTGGTGACTTGGGGGGGCAAAGTACCCCAAGTATATTAACAAGTAATAGAGCCATTATGTCAGCACCAAAATTTATCAACAGCACTGTCCCTAGTTCAAATTCACTCTCAAGAAATACAGTGCAAAGTACCAGAATATCTTTATTTAATGTTGAGATATTATTGCTAGAGAACTACAGCTAACACTCTCCACAAAAACATTGCAAGCACCAACACTACTACGAGAGATGCCAATTCAGCCAGGCTTCTTGTATAATAGTAATTGACGGCCTTGGCAGAGCTATCACATGACCAGAATGCACACGAATAATTCAGCACCCAAATATATTAACAGCACTATGTCAATTCAGCCATGGCTTCTTGTATAATAGTAATTGATGGTCTTTTTTTAGAGGGTGCATGCCAGACACACATAACTCACATCCTACATACACGCCCCCACGCACACATCCTCTAACACAAGCTTGAAATTTTTTTGCGAAGGCATCAGGCCTTACAGGGCACAGACACACACTTTTCTACTAAACACGCACACGCGTGTCCAGATTATTTATGGTGAGCACCGATGCCGAGACCAAGCTCAATCGTAGGTGGGCAGCGAGCGAGCACAACGCTCTAGCCAACCGACCACAGGTCGGTTCTCAGTAATTGATGGTCTTGGCAGAGGCATCACATGACCAGAATGCACCCAAATATATTAACAGCACTGTCACTAGTTCAAATTGTGTGTCAGGATATTAATACAATGCGAAGTACCCAACATCCTTATTCCGTCATGTGCAATTCTAGCTAGAGAACCACAGCTAATACGAGAGCAGCCAGATCAGCGCATGGCTTCTTGTATAAAGTATTTGATGGTGTTGACACAGCTATCATATGATCTGAATGCACACGAATACCTTCACCAGTACCAGCCATAAAGCCTGAAATAATTCAACCATGCAGCGAATTAGACAGTAACAGTAAACGGCTATTGTGGCTCTTCCCAGTACTACAAACTGTCACTCATAACTATTGAAAAATAGTCTTAGTAGTACAGGCAGATGTGCAACATTGACGAGACCAACTGACCAATGCAAGATTTCCCAATTGGATATTTGGGATGTTCCATGAAATCAATAAAATGTGAGAGCATGAGCATCGTGTACCTTCCTAAGCCTGGAAATGTCATGAATTTAACGGCACTAAAAATCTAGCGACTTAAAAAGCTTCAGGGGAAAAAAATTCCAAAAAATGCACAATATGAGCCAGACAAAAAGAAAGTTTGGAAAATAGCATGTGAATACAGTCATAAATATAAGTCAATGAAAGAGCAAAGGCAGAGAATGCAAGAAGAAAGAAAGGATACTGATTACCAAAGTATTGTATAGAACAGATGCAATGAGCCAAGGGCCAATTCAAATTTGCCAATATACAACCCAAGGAGAGTAGAACAACAGGTACCTACAGGATTAGGAGGTTTGGAGGAACTAATATGGTACATGCGTGTAAAGCCATGCTACCAGTGCTATTTAGATTAGGGCTCCGTTGGAATTGCCAAGTATATGAAAAGAAACAACGTGCCGCCTAGACTAAATTCGAACATGGAATATACAGACTGTAGAAGTATGCCAAAACAAGAGAAATTTTTGAACAAGAGAAATCTAAGGAAGAAAGTCAAGAAACTAAAATGGGTATGCAAACATCAAATAGAAGGCACGACGAGGAGGAAACTGTAGAGAAGAAAGTAAAGAGACAAAATGGACAACAGATAAAACAGGGAATAACGAAGTAACTTTTTACTCCAACTGACCAATAGACTTCTTCTCTCCATTGATCTTACCCATAAAATGCAATATTAGAAATGATGGAAATGGCAAAAATATAATTAGAACTCAGGAAATGTGTGCTTTAAGCAACAATGAAAAAGAACTGGGAGTGTAAGATTGGTCAGATTAATATTGACAAACCACAATTTGGATGAGAACCAAAAGTACCAAACAACTGCGGAATGGCCAGATATTGTCATGTGGCCAGGTTTTGCCATTTTGGTCTACGGTACTTGACAAGATCATGCTGCAAAGCAGGCATGCCATCAAACTTAATCATGAAATCTTATGAAACACAAACTCAAAAGGCATCAAGAAAACATAATCCTGTTAACAAAAGTTCAGCTTGGGGACTTCCTCATATGGGCAAGTGTTGATATCCAGAAAGCAAGACAGCATCTTGTTTGTTTCTTAATCAGCACATACACTTGCAAATAATAGGGTAATGTTGGTTTTTCTCCAAAGCTATATTGATCGAAAAGAGACACGTGATCTAAAACACCGACTTTTTTCTTGTGCTGCATTTCACTTTCATTTTAAGCATTGAGAGTTTTTGGGTTATGTTAGGTTCAGTTCTCCAAAGCAATCTACAGTCGCTTCATCACGTAGAAAATGTTGTCTACATGTGTGATCACAACTAATCACTGAGAAAACATTGCACACATTGTAATATGCTCAAAACTTGTCACAGGTGATCGATCAAATTCAAATAGTGTGCACGGTTAAGCTAGCAGGTGATTGGCGACCAAGGCTACATTACATCTCCCCTTATGAAAGAAAACAGGATATAACACAGAACAGCTAAAAGCCATTTACCTATGTATGTGTCCATCCGTGTGCATCTAAAGCAGTCCAGCTATTAAACATGTGAAAGCAGTCTCAGTGCTGCGCCCACTGGATGCTCTTGATGTCGATGCCTGCTTTGGCCATCTCATAGAGTGGACTCATCTCACGGAGCTTCTTCACCTGATGCACAGTTAGATCAATTGCTCTGTCCACCTCTTCCTCTGTGGTAAAGCGGCCCATGCCAAAGCGAATAGAGGTGTGCGCCATGTCCTCGTCCACCCCAAGGGCGCGCAGCACATAGGAGGGCTCCAAGCTAGCACTAGTGCAAGCACTACCACTCGACACAGCCACCTCCTTCAGCCCCATCAGCAAGCTCTCCCCCTCAACATATGCAAATGACAAATTCAGGTTGCCTGGGTATCGATGCTCCATGCTTCCATTGATGACAACATCGTCGACCTGTGCACGGATGCCATCGAGCAGCTGCTGCTGCAGAGCCGTGACTCGCCTGTGATCATAGTCCATCTCTTTGGCCGCAATTTCGCAGGCAGCGCCAAATCCAACAACAAGCGGCGTGGGCACCGTGCCACTGCGGATACCACGCTCCTGGCCACCACCACTCATCTGCGGCTCCACGCGGATGCGGGGGCGGCGGCGCAGGTAGAGCGCACCCACGCCCTTGGGCCCGTAAATCTTATGCCCGGACAGAGACATGAGTCCAATCCCCATCTGGTTGACATCAATTGGGACCTTCCCGAGCGCCTGCGCGGCATCGGTGTGGAAGGGGACGCCCTTCTCGCGGCAGATGCGGCCGATCTCCTCGAGCGGCTGGACGACGCCTATCTCGTTGTTGACGGCCATGACGGAGACGAGCCCCGTGTCGGGGCGGATTGCGTCGGCGAGCTGCGCGACATCGACGAGGCCGTCTGGGCGGACGGGGAGGTAGGTGACCTCGAACCCCTCCTGCTGGAGGTACCTGCAGGAGTCGAGGACGCACTTGTGCTCGGTCTGGGTGGTGATGACGTGGCGGCGGCGGTCGCGGTAGAAGCGCATGACGCCCTTGACGGCGATGTTGTTGCACTCGGTGGCGCCCGAGGTGAAGAAGATCTCCCTGGGGTCAGCGCCCACGAGCGAGGCCACGCGCGCGCGGGCCTCCTCGACGGCAGCGTCGGACTCCCAGCCGTAGAGGTGGGTGCGGGAGTGCGGGTTGCCGTAGCGGTGGAGGTAGAAGGGCAGCATGGCGTCGAGCACCCGCGGGTCCACGGGCGTCGTCGCCTGCATGTCCATGTAGAGCGGCCGCCCCGAGATGCGCACGCCCTTGATGGTGATCGCGTCCTCCTCCTCGGCGGCGTCAACGGCCGGCACGGCGGCGGTGGAGAGGGCGCGGGTAGGGGAAGCGGGGAGGCCGCCGGCGCCGGCGCCGCGGCGGAGGAAGAGGGGGAGGAGGCGGCGGGAGAGGGCCATGGGTGGGGGAGAAGTAGGGTTCAGGGTTGGGCTCTGCTCTGCGCTGCGCTGCTCCCGTTTCGGCGGCGGGGTGATTTGGGAAATGGGGAGGAGATGGGAGAGGAGAGGATAGGAACGGCGGAGGAGGCTAGGCAAGTGGGCCACGCAACGCATCTAATGGATGATAGCCCGATTGTGCCATGTTGGGCTCTGATCTAGGTACGGTATGAAGCGAAGTTAGATCATACTGAATTGGTCTAGACATGTTTAGTCTAATAGACTATGGATGACTCATTAAGTATAGTTATAAATATTTTACTATAAATTATGAGTAATTTTACTATTAATTATAAGTAATTTTACTGTTAAATTATGATATGCACTCTAAATGTACAGTAACTCTAATACAAATAATTTATTGGTAACTACAAGTAATTTTATTGTACTATCATAGAAGAGCTACTGTCCGTGTTGGGCCAGCACGCCGTGCCGAGGTGCTGGCCTAAGCACGGCACATCCGGTCAGGGCATACCGATATGACTTATTTACTGTTTGTGACGTAATATGTCTGGATCAGATTAATAGTATCATGTCTTAGACCGATATAGTTGGTCCGGTCTATTTGGAATGGTCTAATCTAAGCCCGGAGCTATGGGTAGGCCGTCGTCGTGTACTGGCCCATGGGCAGGTTGCGCTGTGCCAGCGTGCGCTCGATCGGCCGAAATCTGCAGCGTTTTGGGCCGGTTCTCGTCGGACCTGAAACGCCATTCACCTGTGTTTTGACATGTGATTTCGCCCTTCAGGTTTGGAGGAAGACCATGGTTGTGCTGTTTGTGCCCCAGGATTCTGTGGCTCGATGCTGCTAGCAGTCAACAGCCAAATTAATCCGCATAAACTGGAAGAGGATTCTCTGACTTTGAGAAGGGACATCATAGAGTGAGTGGTGCTGTGAGAGCAACTCCATCCCATTAGTCATTTCTCCCTCTCTATTTCCTAGGATGAAGAGGCTAGCTATTATTTTCAGCTCTCTATTTGAGTTAGCATTCCAATGGCCTAGCTATTTGAGAAGCGAGTGAGGAGGCGCTCGCCAAATCTAGCTAGCGGCCGGGAGAAAATAGCGACTCGATAAAAATGAAGAGGAGGATAAAGAACCGGTTGGAGTCCATTTCTTGAGTCATATTAGGTAAATATACAATGAAGAGCAGGATAAAGAACCGGTTGGAGTTGCTCTGACTTTGAGTGATTATAAGCTGTTCAATCTGATATGGATATACTAAAATGCTATAGTATAATGCTACAGTACAGACAGAACATCATCAATGCTACAGTGAATCGCTCCCGTGATTTACAGTCCGTCCTCGCTCCTGGCTGTATTCCACTATTGCCCTCTGACTTTGCGCTTGTACGTCAGAGAATCCGGATACGCACAAACTATGTAGGCAGACGATTGAGGAGGATTTGCGAAGAAAAGCGTGAGTTTGTTTCTCTGTGACATATCATGATTCATTCACCCTTTACTACTAATCGAAAATAATTTTGTGAGTTTGACTGAGGATGCGAAATTTCTATTTGTCTACATTCAACTGATAGGAAAATAATTCCCGACGGCAATCGTGCGGTTCCGACAGGAAAATTTCATTCGCGTCAGGTTTTGGAGGCTCAAATCCCTGTCAGTTACCCCTCAGCAAAAACCATCCACAATTATTTTTCTGACGGTTAGCCGTCAGGAAAATTTGTCTTGTTAACAAAAAAAAAATCTAAATACACAATTTTTGCTAACATAATATGTATATTTCCATCCATATTCAAACCCACATACACATTTTTCACCAATAGCTTGATGCCCGCCTCTAGTCAAAATTAGCATATGATTCATACAGTAGTTAACATTCAGTTCATACACTAATTATGACACAATTTCCTGGAAATTATATGACAAATAGCAAGGAAAAATGCCTTGACAAGTCTATATATAACTTACATCCAAACTTAAAAGTTACCAATTAGCATTCTGTATGTCTACTGCAGGTGAGCAAAAAGATTACGAGAGTATATTTGAAACATCTAATACAAGAATATAAACACATATTTGCTCAATAAGTCCATTCTCCTCCATATGCAGACCCACATCACATTGTTTCCGAATGCTTTCAGCTCCGATGGCTTCATCAATAAAAGGCTTCACACCATATATACATATACATCACAAAAACAATGAAGTCTAAATTCATTCATAAATTCCCAAGGGATTAAGAAGTTTTAGGAATTTTCATTAAGAAATTAGTGAACTGAACAAACTATAATTCCAGCCATATAAACTATATACTAATGTTTAACAACAGAAGGTAGCAAGCGACAAACAGATCACAATCATATACCTTAGTGGCTTCAGAATATGACATCTCTGAACAATCCTTCTCTTTTCTTGCTACCTTTCTTCTGTAGAAAGAGAAAGATATGAAGCATAATTTCTCAAAGTTCACATGTGAAGTGTTGACCAAAAATAAGATGCTAATTGGATGTTCAAAAAAAAACCTGGGCTATTAACTACCTCATCTTGCTCATTAACAGTTTCAAGGCATTTGACAGGAGATCATTAGTAATTTATCCTAATTGTTTCTGTACTCTCCAGATAAGAAACCAACCAAAACGAGAAAGGACGCTGATTAGTTTTTAATCATCTACACATAGAAAGGTTGAATTGTTCCTAGCATACTGTAATTATTCATGCAAATACTCTCTGTAGCTCTTGCAACATTTAACTAACATTAAATGGGGAAAACAATACGGCAGCCTTGGACAATGTTATTTTCTGAATCAAGAGGGATCAATAAGATGTATGATTTGCAACCCAGGAAAAGAATTGTTGGACTGATGCCAACAATCAAAGAGGTGAATGATTGTAGAAGCTTTTTCTCAACTCTAAGTATTCAAAATATTTACTCAAATGACTATAAGAGTCATCAAATTAGGATTACATATCCTATACAAAACTTATAGAGATCTAAGACCAAAAGATGCAACACCTAAACTTTGATTGCAAACCCGGCAGTACTGCCAAACACAAGCTGGTATGATTGCATCATAGTGGTACTATCACCAACTGGTGGCCGGTATGACTGCTCTGCGTTACTATTGCCAATTGAAGGTTGGTATGATTGCATCATAGTGGTACTATCACCAACTGGTGTACTACCACTACAGAGAGGCCGTACTATTGCTTGCCCTGTTTCTAGGAACAGGCACAAACTCCTCAGGGCAAAAATCAATTTTGAGGATAGTGATCAAAGCTTGTCCAAATGCTACCAAACTTGGTATGGGCCTTTGCAAGAATGTAAGAAACCAAATCAAATTAAGAAACACAAAGTTCTTGAACTTAATTTTATCCAATTGAAGAAATCTTGTTCTAAATCAAAAAACACATCAAATCCTAAAACCCAAATTACTTCGTACTCATGAGAATCTTAGTCATTAGGACCTCTAGATCATCTGTCACATATCCTAACAAGGTAATTCAGACTTAGGTTTGGGCTAGTAAGACTACGATGACAGAATCACAAATCTTGGTTAAGAAAGGTGAGAACTAGGCAAGATCTTGATTTTTACTATAGAAGTGATCTAGATGGGCAAAGATTGATCCTAAGGATCTACTAGTGCCTCTTACACATCATAGATCATAACAAAATTAAGAGGAGCACGAAAAGAACCAAATCACCAAGCAAGAATAAGAACACATGCAAAAACAAGACAAAACACAAGTATTGCAAGAACTTAATCTATTGTATGAAGAGGAAAGATGCTTACATCTTATTGGTTATAAAGGGCTCTTCACAAGTCCCACTCTTACTCACACCATGGAGAGGAAGAACTAGCCTAAACCTAAAACTCTTGCTATTTCCTTGCAAACCCTAGCTCTTCTCATCCTTCATCATATAGGCTAACCAACCCACTTAGTGAGTCTAGACCTTCTAAGGACATGGAGAAACCTGTCGACCCAACAATACCAAGTTTTTTCACTCACACACACACACACACACTTTTTAAAGTGCTTACAAGGATCAACCCATTCACACCTGAGTATTTGATCCACTCCACACACACGACCCTAGCCTAGCCCTAAACTACTTATATTGCATCTCTCGCACCACGGTTTTGATGTAGGCCAGAAGTCTGGTTTTGGATATTTTTCTGAAATGCCCTGATGAAGCTTTCGAGCACCTTCCCTTGACTTGTCTTCTTATCGTCGTGCAAACCACAATTATGCCAGTGTAGGTTGATCAATGGCTTCCTTTTCATCAGTAAATCTCTCCCATTTTTGGCTCCCATCAGACCATACCTCACTTGAACCGACAAAACCAACTTGATTCAACCCGTTGCTTGAACCTCCCTTCAACGACATTCCTTGACTTTGCCATATGTAATGCTTGAGCCCAACCATCTCACATGACCTCCTTGATCTCTCTGGACATTGATCTACCTTGACCAAGTCTCGGTCCACCGTCGTTGATCATAATTGCCTTTAAGCTTTTCTGCACATCCAAAGACCAAGAAACCATTTTTGGGCATAAGTTATTTATATCTTGACCCACGTTAGTATAAACATGTAACATAATGCAACCAAGATAGAAGTTTCAAGATCAACTCATGATCAAATCTCTCACAATAACTAATTTTCATAACCAACTTGCCTCTGCCGGTGTGACTACATTCTACTTGGCGGTCGTATCGCCAACCATTGGTTGGTACTACTGGCCCCAAATTCTTTTCTGGTAACAGGGGATCGATATAACCACTTGCTAAGGCCAGTGCTACCACCCCAGTAGTACCGCCATGCAATGCCTGGTCATACCATTCTCCAATAGTTCCGCGGTTTTGCACCAGTACTATTGGACCTAGTCAACACCAAAAATAACCCCCTTTGGAAAATAGCTACTGCTATCTAGAGACCGCTCATACCATACTTGCAATAGTACCGCTGCCTACGCTCGGTACTATTGCTGCCACCAGGCCGGTACTACCACCATTTCTAGGCCGATACTACCACTTAATACTTGACAACAATATGAATTTTAGAGAATTACAAACTCTTTGTAAAATCTTAGATTTAACTCAGCCCAAATACCAATTGTTCATCACAAATTGACCTTGACCTATCCACATGGTCTCTCAATCTCCCCTTGATGAACATATTGATAATTACCTCAAAAATGCAAATGAGATGATTTTTAGAAATAAGAGAGAGGTTTTGCAAATACAAGCTTTCCTTGGTCTACAATTGAGCTCAAAGCATGAAGATGACAAAAAAGCACATAAATATATTAAAGGCAAAAGAAAGAACAAGTTTTTTTTTATCAAAACCACTCAAATATAAGGAAACTTGGTAATTATGAAAAATTCTCACTCTAGGTCCATTAGAAAGAACAAGTGTTCTATATGACCTTGATCATGATGAGAAGACACAAATGAGGTGAAGATTTGCAAAAAGGAAAGAAATTCTTAAGTGAAACTCATTGCAAACTTCAAAAGTTCAAATTTCTCCATTTCTCCCCCTTAGTCTATGTATGCTTTTTTGTCCGAATTCCACCTTTTGATAATGAATTCATCAAGAAATGCAAGGAAGAAACTAAGTTAGGCTAACAAAGGGAAATACCAACGTGGACAGTTTTATTTTTATTTTAGTTGCATTATGAGGTTTGAAAATTATCCAAGTCAATTGACAAAGTATTTTACCAAGCCATACTAAGAATAAAGCATGCCAGATCACATGAACACATCTATATCAAAGCAAGCCAAAAACTAGCCAATAATGATTACATTAATTTACATTATGTCAGGCTGTCTCAAAATCACTAGTAAAGCTAAAAGTATCATAAGTTGAGCCATGCCAGATCAAAATAACAAAGTGGAGCCTAGAAGCTAAATCAAGTAGAGAAAATATTAAAAGCTCAAAATTGAATCACTTAAGCTTAAGACTCATTTGAACATTGCATTGGACAAAAATTGAGTTTTATGGCCTATCTTAATTGAGCAAGTCTTAGATAAGGAGCCTTCTACAACTTCCCTCTAAGCTTCAACCTAGTTTTGCTTCAGAAATAGATGGTCTATCTCAGTACAACACATTTTAGACTAAGAACCATCTACAAAGGCCTTCTAAGCTTCAACCAAGTTTTAGTTCACACAATTATGGTTTATCTCAGTAAAGCACATCATAGACTAGGAGCCATGTACAATGGCCTTCTAAGCTTCAACCAATTGAATTCAGTTATTTTGTCAAGCATCTCAAGCCATTATCAATCATACCAAGTATTACACTTAAAAGAGTGATCTTGGTTACACAAAACTCTATCTGAGTTCATGCCAAGTGCAACAGTAAGTAGTCTCAGGAGAAAGAATTGCTGAAATGTAACCATGAGCACAATTGAGATTTAAAGCAATGTTTTCTAAAGCAAGAGCTGATAGAAACACAAGGTTGAAACTGAAATAGCTCTAACTAGGCTTGACTCAGATTCAAAACTTAACTAGGCTGTTTGATATGGCAAAAATCAGAAAATGATCACTAGAGCCAAATTAGTCAAATGATTCAACCTTAACATTTTCAGTTCAAGTTAAACATATTTTAAAAGTTAGTCATGGCATAAGTTAAACTACACATGTAGACATATGGTAGAGAAAACTCAGTAAATAAAGCATGACTGGATACAAGCATGGACTAGGGTAATGACAAAGCTTGAGAGTATATTATAATGCATGACAGAAAGTAAAAAATATATTATATTATATATTAATAGAAAAGAGCCAAACTCCCCTCAAACTAGTCCCATAGGATGAATAACCCCTAACTCTTTCGGCAAGAAAGAAAACGAGAAGAACAAAAGGTTTAGTGAAAATATTAGTAACCTGGAGCTTAGAATCAATGAAATAAAGGACTACATCTCCCTTCTCTACATGGTCTCTAAGGAAGTGGTACTTGATATCTATGTGTTTGGTCGTAGAATACTACACTGGGTTCTTGACTATATTGATGGCATTAGTGTTGTTACAAAAAGTGGAATACTATTTAACTCTAACCCAAACTCCTTGATAGTAGAGGAGATCCAGAGAATCTGAAAGCAACTACAGGAAGCAGCTATATACTTAGCCTCAACAGTAGACTATGCAATAGAAGATTGCTTTCTAGAAAACCAAGAGATGAGAGAAGTGCCTAGGAAGTGACAAGTCTCAGATATACTCTTTCTATCTATCTTATAACCCCCAAAATCAGCATCTGACAAAGCATGAATAGAGGTGCAAGATGAAGAATAATACCAAAGTCTGAGCTCAAGGGTGGACTAGAGTTACCTGAATATTTGCTTCACCGCTTGGTGGTGAGATGCATGAGAGAAGCCTAAAATTGAGCACACAAACACACATTGAAGTATGTGTCCGACCTCGAAGCCGTGAGGTAGAGGAGGGAGTCGGTCATGCTGCGATACTTCTTCTGATCAACAAGCTCACTGTCCTCATTTGGAACCAAAGTGGAAGTAGAAACCATTGGTGTGGAGATCAACTTGCTACTCCCCATGTGTAACGGCCCAGATTTTTATTAAAATAAAAGTAATAAAAAATTAATTAAAATAAAAATTTAAATTAAATAAGTATTTTTGTTGCCTAAATTTTAAATTTGGATTGCCCTGAATTTCTGTTTTTGAAAAAGCTGGATTTGAAAAGTATTTTAAGAAAAACCTAAAAATAATATTAAATAAAAAGATATTTTGATTTCTTATAAAATCCTAATTCAAATTAATCATTTGGAGTTATTTGGTTTTCTGAGTTTAAAATTTATTTTTGAAATTAAAAAGGTATTTTAAATATAAAAATATAATACCAACAATAGTTGGAAAATAATTTTATTAAGTCCAAAATATTCCCAGAGACTGCGAATTTTTCTGAAATTTTTGGAGTTTATTTTATATTTTTCTGAGCCTTAAATGCTTTTCTGCTATTTCTGAAAATCAAAAACCAAAAATTAAAAATTAAAATTCCTTCCCTCTCCTCCGGCCGCCACGTGGACAGCCAAATGCCGCCCACGTCACCTGCTCGGATCCCGCCTAGCCCCCTTCTTCGCGCGACACGTGGCCATTCTAGATCGGCAGCCCCGCGAGCCTCGGCCCATCCGAGCCGTCCACCCCGCCCTCCTCCCCGACTTCCGATCCCGATCCAGCCACCATGCCCCTCTCCCCTCTCTCTTTCGCACCCAGCCCCACCTGTCGGCGCCACCCCTCTCTCCCTCCCCCTCTCGCTGACCGCCCGGGCCCGCATGTCAGACCCGTCTCCCTCCCCACGCCCCTTCTTCCTCCCGCGCCGCCGCCGCCCGCAACCGCCGCCTCCGCCCTACCCGGCCGCCCCCCACTCCCGTGCGTGCACCGCCGCCCCACGTCCCCACCCCGCACGACTTCCCGCAACGGCCGCCGCCCCATGCCACTCCGACGAGGAATTCCCGCTGGTCCGTTGCTCTCCGCCCCCTATAAAATCTCCTCCCGGCTCCACCCCATCTCGCTCCACCTCGCCCCTACCCCCACTCCGCCTCCCGAGCTCTCCCCTTCCTCCGCTCCGTACGGCATCTTCCCGAGCGTCGGCGAAGGCAACGGTGAGCAATTGCCGCCGCCTCGCTTCTCCTCGCGCCTCGCCGACGACCCCCTCGGCTTCCTCGCCTCGCCGCGAAGCCCCTCCGCCGCTCTGCCGTCCAACCCGGTCACCGGAGCGCTATCTCCGCCGTCGCCCGAGCACCGCCGCCGCCCTTCCTCGCCGCCGGCCCGTTTTCGGCCATCTCCGGTAACCTCCGCCCCCACCGCCGCATTCCCCTTCTCCTCCTCTCCCTCCTCCAGCCTACGCCGCTCACCGCCGTCCCCGTGCGCTCTCCGGCCGGCCTTCCACGTCGGCTCCCCCGTGCTTGCGTGGCGGCTGACGTGGTGCCACGCCTCGGCCACCTCAGCCCCTCCCTGCCCCGTCAGCGCTAGCCCGCCACCTGTGCCACCTCGGCACAACCTTCGGCCCGTGGACCTGGTCCATGGACTAGGGCCCACTGTCAGCCCCTCCCCCTAAATTCCAGTACAAAAATACGAAAAAGAAATTCCCGGGGCTAACGCAATGCTAATGTCATAAATCAATTTTCTTTAGAAAAATAATTTCAGAAATCAGTATTTTTCTTTTTCTCTGAATTTAAACTTTCCGGAGCCCGTTCTTCTTCGTCCTAACTCCGATTGAGCCCATTCAAATTTCTAAATTCATTAAAAATTCCCCTCTACCCATTTCTGGCCTCAATTCAAATATTTGAAGTCAGTTTGAATTTATTTGAATTTAGTGGTTTATTTTCACGTGTAGACTTCGACGATTCGGGAAAATTATTCGACGAAGATTCAAACCAAGTTGAAGAGCAAGGCAAGTCACACTCCTTGACCATGTTGATCCCAGTTTTCAAAATAAAATTATGTTGGTTTAAATTATATTGCATGCATACTTTTATTCAACGTATTTCAATTCAGTTTTAATTTAGTTATTGCCTACTTGTTAATTCCTCCCTTGATATTGAATTCCTCGATACCTTGTCACCCTAGAATCAAACTCTAGATAGTACATTAGTATTTGCTAGAGAGTTTTATATCAAATGCTTAGATCTGCTTAGTTATAACATTCGTTTTGGGGATACCCTTTCACATAAAATAATGAACTTCTCACATAAAATGATAAGCTATTCAAAACTACTCTTGACTTTGGTGAGTCAAGGAGGTTTATGAAATATTTTGAGAACAAAATATAAAAACTGGTTTAGACTTAGGCAATTGGTTAGACTGGTGGGTGCAGGTATGCCCTGTTGGTCGGAGCCGCAGTGTTGACTGTCGTGCACAGGGGTACGAGGTTGAGCCTAAGTCAGATTAAGGACCGGTCTGTGAGCTACTGTTACAAAGCCCTATCGTACTACCACATGGCTGGTATGGGACAGCCCTAACTGAATAATTTGTGAAGTCCCAACATGAGTCAAGTTGTAGGTTGAAAGTGAGCGTGGTTGGTGCCATGAGAAGTCTCACTTGAGGGAGCGTGGTTAAGCCTTGTGTCTCTCTCAGGCTCAAGAGGGGGTCCCGGTCTAATGGATTCCTTACTGGGGTAAAACCTTAGAGTTGGCTTGGCCAGGTTGAAGGCTTTGCATTGTAAAGGCCTTGTCACGACTCCCCACCGCACACCTAAGAAAGTGTGTAATCTAGTGGTACAAAGGGATGATTGTGTCTTGTGGGTAAAGCTGTACAACCTCTGCAGAGTGTATAATCTATCCTAGATAGCCGTGCCCACGGTCATGGGCATGCTGAGTAAAAGTTTTTCATGGATTAGACTTTGTTTTTTTCAAAAATGTTTTTGAAAACCTGGTGGATGGATGGAATCCACGAGAGATGAAAACCTTGCGGATGAATAGAATCCATGAGAGATTAAAACCTGGTGGATGGATGGAATCCATCAGTGTTGTGCAGTGAAAGCGTATGGATGGATGGAGTCCATACATGATCTTTTGGAAAAGATGGTCCAGGTAGGATGCCCGAGAATAGGTTGGTGTTTAGCCGGAGCCTACACTGACGGTATTATTTTTAATTACAAGTTATGTTTTACTTACTGTATTAAATTCAGCAATTTCAATCTATCTACTGTATTTCATCAAATGTTGTTTTGTGCAATCTAACCCTATAAGCCTTCCATTGAAGCCTTTATCATTATGTTGCATTTCTCTGTGTGATTTGCAGAGTACAAGTTTGTACTCTTTTTGCAATCCCCATACAGAGGAAGATGACGTCGACTACGGTGAAGATCTGGACGAGTAGGCCGCGTCTTACTGTCGTTTGCCTGTGGGCAGGCTTGGGCTTCGCTATTTATCAGTTTGCTTCTGCAGTTCTTTGCTTTATTTATTTTGCCAATGGGCGTGATGTAACACTTGGCCGTAAGGATGTACCCTTTATTTAATATAATTGGTCATTTGTGCTTGGTATTTATCTTTGTTGTATTGTGCGCACTAGCTGATCCTGGACTAGTGCGATTTACACAGAGGATCCAGGAGCCATTACTCCGGGTTCCGACACCATGTCAATGTATCGAAGCAGGTCCTTAGTATACTTAGCTTGATGAATGAAAGTGCCTTGCTTCGTCTATTTGATTTGGAATCCCAGAAAGTAGTTCAACTCTTCCATCACGCTCATATCAAATTCTCTGCTCATAGTATCTAAAAAGTTGGAAACAAGAGCATGAGAAAAGCCACAAAAATTGATATCATCCACATATATCTGAACATGGGGAAATCACTATCATGTCTGAGGGTGAACAATATCTTATCTATCTTACCCATCTCAAACCCATTTTTCAGCAAGAATGACTTAATCCTATCATACCAAAGCTCTAAGGGCTTATTTAAGGCCATATAAGGATTTGGATAGCTTGTAGACATGGTCTAAGAACTTAGAACTCTCAAACCTAGGTAGTTACCTAACATAGATATATTCTTCTATGAAACCATTGAAAAAGACACTCTTAACATCCATCAGGAACAATCTAAAGCCTCTAGAGGCTACGAAGGTTAAGGATATCCTAATGGCTTCTAATGTAGCAACTGGAGCAAAGGTCTCTTCAAAGTCTAAGTCCTCCACTCGAGAAAAATTCTGAGCTATAAGTCTAGCCTTGTTTCTAACTACTACCCCATTCTCACTTTGCCTATCTTGAAAACCCATTTGGTTCCTATAATGTTACGACCATGGGGTGGTTCAATTAAGGTCTAGACCTTGTTTCTCTCAAAGTTCTCCAACTCCTCATGCATAACATTGATCCAAGATTTGTCACTAAGTGTATGGGTGATATCGTGGGACTCAAAGGAATCAATAAATGTAGAATGAGCAATTGAGTTAGAAAAATAGAACCAAGAGTGAGTAACTCGCTCATGAATTCTTCTAATCATTTGCCTAGGAGTATGCTCTCGCTAGAGATGTCGAGGTAGTCCTGGGACAAAAGTGGTATCTACCTCATGGGCTATGAAGATATAAGTAAAGCCACTTTGTGTTAAAGAAAACATGGGAGTAGGTTGTCCAGTTGAAGATGTAGTAGTGGAAGAAGGTGCTTCAGCTGGCTGAAGTGGAAGTAGATCATTAGCCTCAACTTCTCCATCAGAAACCTCAAGGAAGATGTTCTTTGAATCCTCCCTATCTTGTGAACCTGCAGTGTCCGACCTAGTCCTTGGGCTAGCCTCATCAAAAATAATCTCTTAGCTCTCTAGTATTTTGTTAGTCTCTAGGTTTAGCACATGATAGCCTTGAGAGTGAGCAAGATAGCTTAAAAAGATACCATCTGAAGATCCACACTAAAACTAATCAAGGTTGCTAGATTTTAGAATGAAGCACTTGCAACCAAAGAATCTAAAATGAGACACACTAAGCTTACGACCAAATTTCAACTCATAGGAGGTCTTGTGCAATGAGGTTCTCAAGAAAAACATGTTAGACACATAATAGGCAGTGGAGATAGCCTCAGCCCAATACCTCCTAAACATTGTAAGCTCATCTAGCATAGTCTTAGCCATCTCAACAAAACTCATGTTCTTCCTCTCAACTACCCTATTTTGTTGTGGAACTCTAGGAGAGAAGAACTGATGTTCTAGACCATTCTCAATGTAGAAGGAAGAAAAGGTTGAGTTCTTAAATTCGGTGCCATTGTCACTCCTAATAACTCTAAGGGCTCTAGGATGATTAACTGACTTTAGTCAAGTGATCAAATCCAATGTGATCTAACATATTGTGCCAGAAAATAAAATCGCTAGAATTTGAAGCCACAAGACACATAAGGTCAGAAGAAGACTCTAGAAACTCAGCTCTAAAAACCTTGTCTAGACATGAAATGCCAAAGGCTAGGTCCCCATACAGATCTAGAACTCTATAAGTATTTTTCTTAAAGTTCACCTAAAGACCATCAACAATTAGTTGTGAGACTGAGAGCAAATTATATTTGAGCTTGCTTACCAGGGCCACATCCTTGAGCAAGAAGTTGTTGTTGACTTGAGTTGTTCCCTTGGCCATCATAGTTTTGGTAGAAGCATCCGTAAACATGATCAATTCATCACCAGATGCATGAGTGACGGAGAAGAACCATCGTGAGCCTCGGTCATGTGTCAAGAACAACTGGAGTCCACTAGTCAAACGTTCTCCTTCCTTCCTCACTAGACCTACAACACATGAGATGAAAACTTCGATGTCTTAGTACTAGGGTTAGTAATAAAAGACTTAGGAAACTAGTACCGAGATACACGATGAGCAGAAGCTATAACACTAGTGTTACAAGCTGAAACATATGCATGATAATGCAAACCCTATCTACTTTGAGGATGCACCACCACACGAGCTCTACCTAGACTCCCCCTGGACTCTCATCTAGGCCTAACAAAAACCTGGCACTTACCCTGTCTAGTAGGCACTCGTGGACCTATCCCGCCCTCATGGTAACCAAGCCCTTGATGAGAAGGTGATTTGAACCCACCAAAGAAGCCCTCTACAACCTAAGCCTGACACTAGATTGGAGACACTCTAAGCAACAGGGGCACACTCCGCTCTAAGGGTTTTCTCTATCCCTCTTCTCCTTCTTAGGTGCCTGAAGCAGAACTGATATAAATGCTCATCTCTCTCATAATAGGTGCAATGGTACTTGACTCAATGAGGAGTCTCATTTGAAGCATGAGAGGCACCTACTGTGATTGAGAGACTTTGCGTAAAACCAATAGACTTGAAGATAGTTTTCCTTGGCTCAGTTTCTAACTCAAATATGCCATTCTCCATAGCTCTCACTACCTTAGGAGAATTTTTCTTGGCACACTCTAAGGCATTGAAACTTAGACCTCTATTCTTGACACTAACTTTGAATTATTCTAGGATCATGTTGAGATTCTTCTTGCGATTGGAGAAGTGCTCTAGGGTTTTCTTGAGACAGGATCTTTCTTTGCCTAGGGTCTGACATGAGCTACACTCATTCTTCTTCAATACCCTAGTATATGTCTCATTATGCACAGCTACCTCAAGCCTAAGAGACTCACATGAGACACAAGGAGAATTCTTTACTCTCTTAAACTACTGATCAAACTTGATTCTAAATGCTTCATGCATCTCATCTAGATCCTGGCATATGTGAGCACAAAATGCTCATACAGTTGATGCAATAGAATCAGGCTTCTTAAATGAGGAAGATGCATCAAGTTTTTCTTTGGCATTGATATTATTTAGGATTCTTATTAATTCAACAATTTTGCCCATGGCGCTATTAAGTTTTAAATTTACCAAAGCACACTTAGAGAAAGATGAAACATTGCATTCATGTCCCTAGCTACTAAGTATATAGAAGAGTTGCTAGACTTGAGTTGAGCAATTCGACTTTTAGCATGTTTGAGTTGTTTAGTATGAGAACTATACACTAATGAACCAGCAAGAAGAATATGTTTTATTTTAGTAAGGTTATCTCTAGGGGCTAGTAACTCATCAACAACATAAGCATGTATAATAGTGCCAAGAAAAAAGTATGCTTCCAACTTCTTAATTTTTTTTATTTGTGACCTAAGCAGACCAAGGATATATGCATGAATGATACTTAGCTTGTCTAACTCAGAGTGTAAAACCAAGCAAGAACCACAGTATCATCATCAGGTGTAAGTGACCTAAGCCTAGCAAGTTTAGTGTTCAAGCCCTCAATCACAAAGTCCTAACTCATCAATTTCTTCTTGGATTTTCTAAAATCACAATCTAGACCAACAATAGCATGAGGCATCTCATCGTATGAGAGCTTTGCGTCATCAGAGTCGCTTTAGAGTTCGTCGTCATTGGAGACGTCATTGTCCCCCACCATGAAACACATACCGGTGAAGTCTATGGCCTTCTTCTTTCCTCATAGATCATCCTCGTTATCCACGGTCCCCAAGCCCACATAACTCAAGTCAAGCTGCTTGAGAGTAGAAAGAACTTGGTGGACTGCTGAAGAATCTAGCCTTGTCATTATATGGTAATGGTGAGTTTTAGCAATTGGTGACAACTGTTTGTGGAACTAACATTTTCTTGAGTTTATGAAATAGGTTAAGTTCTATGATAAGCATGATTTGTGAAGGCATCATAAGTTGATCATCATCAAGTTAAGGTTCAGGATGAAGAATGGCATTATGTATTGATGAGCATCAAGTCAAGATCCCAAAGAAGAGATGATCATGAGTTGATCATCAAGCCAAATGAAGACCATTATATATTGATGGGAAGCAAGTGGACGATGCATCATGTGTTTGCACATCAAAACAAGGACTAGAACTTCAAGTGAGGATGGTTGCCATTAAACTTCAAGAGGATGCACAAGGCAAATGTATAACTAGCATAGGCTAATGATGTGTTTATAGTCTTTTACTGGTCTTGATGTTTAGTTGAGAGACCAAATTACTACTATAGGTTACTGTACTAATAAAAGGGGTCGTCTCTAGTAGCTTGAGTCTAATCATGTGTTAATAGCTCTCTGTTCTAGCTCTCTGTGGTATGATGCTAGTATTTACAAATGTGTTTTTCAAATAGTTGTAGCTCATGTATAATCCTTCTAGCATGTGACTTAGATTTGAAAATAGTTGAAGTCTATGTACTTACTCCTTGTGGCATGATGCTATAGTTTGCAAATATATTTTGTACATAGTTGAGCCTTATGCATGATCCTCATAGTATGTGACTTAAATTTGCGAATGTACTTTACAACTTGTCATGAATCATGTTTTAATCTTGTGTGCATGGTACGATAATTTGTGAATGTGTTTTGAAAATTTGTTGAAGTACATGTATTTTGTCTCTACTAAAAAAATCTCAGGGTGGTATGATCACGTTGGTGGTACAATTGGCCATGTGTTAGCGGTATGACTAGCTCTGTGTGAGTAGTTGGGCTGGACGGTGTGGGACGATTGGCTCTGTGTGAGCGGTTGGACTAGACAGTGTGGTATGATCAGCTCTATGTGAGCTGTTGGACTGACCAGTGGTACGACCATCTCACACTGAGCTATCAGACTGGCCTTCATGGTGGCATGACCGACCGATGGTCTGACTTGCATTATGTGAGTGGTTGGATCGACCCATGCAATATGACCACACGACACATGCTAGTTGCTTTTTTCTAGAGCCATTTTTTCTTTGAATTGGTTGAGCAGTCTGATCAGCTGATGCGGTCTAACCAGCCCTTGTGAGGGTGGTCTGGTCAGCTGTTTGCCCATGGTAGTTTCGCACTTCCTGGTTTTTGCTCCCAATAGCTAGTTTCTTTGTGTGGGGTATAAATACACCCTTCTGGCTGGTTTGGAGAGATGGTTGCTGAACCTATTTTCATTCTCTTGAGATAATGTGAGTCTCTCCTCTCAATTGTGCGTGTGTTGCAACTTGTGAGCAAGGAAGAAAGTCTCTAGTTGCATATGTTGCATTTAGAGATGGATTTCGTATCCACTTGATTTTGTGCGTGTGTTGCACATGGGGAGTGTCAAGTAAGGGGCTTGACTTGTTACTTTTGAAGGTTGTCGACTCCTAGACAATGTTAGAGGCGTTGTGTCTAGTGATGTCTTCAAAGATGGTTGTGAAAGTTGGAGCTCACCTACCCGGAGAGAAAAGAGCTCACTAGTGGATTGAGGTTGTTGGTTTAATTCATGATGCTGATCCAATTTATTTGGGCTTACCTCAACATGAACTAGGGGAGACTGGCAAGTTTTCGAACACCATAGTAAAATATCATGTGACAATTATAGTTTGATCTTTTTGCTTAATCTACATTCAAGCAATTTACATTCACAAGATTAAATTGATTTTTTATCACCCTAGGATTGTAAACTTTGATATAGACTTAAGATATTGTTGCACTTAGTGGGATTAGTTGATTTAGGCCTTAATTATACAAAAGTGATTTGATTTACGCTTCCGCATATAAACTCAGTTTTAGCTAAATAAGATTTTTTAAAAGCATCTATTCACCCCCTCTAGTCGGCCTCCTTGACCTTATAACTACCTTACAGTAGTTATACTTCTTGGCCTTTGCATCCCAAGGTGGTGGACATCGGTGTTGCTCCTTCTCCTCCTTGATCTCCTTGCCCTTCAGCCTGGTGTAGTTGACTTAAATGTGGTCAAGTTCACAATACTCATAGCATCAGAACTGACTTCCTTCTCCTTTCTTTCTCATTCTCACTAAGTTGAGGGTTCGTGAATTTAGTGGATAGGTGGGCTAAGTTATCCTAAAAAAACCACTCAAGCTGATCATCACTCAAGGCATGTAAGGCAGACAAAGAGAATCCAACAGAATCAAACTCAGCTGAGTGTCGGGACCCAAACGTGCAAATCCGGACCATCTGTGTGTGTTGCACTAGTTTAGGATTATGCTAGTGTACACAGTAGCAACATTGATGTAATATGATGTGATCACGCCACAAACACATACGACCATAGCGCCCAATATCAAGATTGAACTAAAGGTGAATTCGTTCCTTCAGTTTCAACATATTTTAAATGAGAATATGATGCTACCTAATGATGAAAAAATATATTTTTGTAGTACCACATCACTTTTGGACCAATTGAAGTAAGAGTTCAAGTTGGACAGGTTTTAGAATCCAATTCGGCCTCCAGATCAATTCGGATTCAGCCTGACAGGCCCATCTTTTAAATGTGCATAACTTTTACATACGGAGTCTGTTTGAGATTCACGAGTACTTGTTGGAAAGATTTTCTTGTCCTCTTTCTAATGGATCTAGTCTCAACTTCAAATTCCTCATGTGCAAACCATAATCATCAAAATAAGGTGCTGCATCATCTGTTTGGGTCAAATTGGACCTTGTAATGTTTGGGCCCAAGGGGGAGGTGCCCCCTCCTAAGCCCATACTATTCACGGGTGTACTATTCATGTGAACAGTATCGTGAATAGTATCACACCTTATTTCTTAATTTTGTGTGGCTTTTCCTCCCCTATTTAAGGAGGCCGAACCCTTCTAGTTTTCTTAGATTTCGTTTGCTTAGTTTTTCCATTGTAAAAACTCTTGTTGTTTGCTTATGTCGACTAGACCAACCGTAAAGAACCTCTACGGAATCCCACCTTTTGAACTCAATATAAATATTTGCAATTTCAGATTGCTTATTATCTTGTTCTTGCTGTTCTTCGGTTGCATACATGAATAGACCTTCGTGGTCAAGTTAACCCCGTTCTTGGCACGATTGATAACAACTTGGAGCGTGGTTTAGCGATTGCTTGGTGTTCCGGTCGTGGCTGGTTAGAAGCCTGCATCGTCAAAGTCATTCTCCTCCAAATCGAAGTTATCATTCTATCAGAAAATCGGGACCCCATTGACTCATCATAATATCATCCATCTACACACATAACTAAGAAAATAACAAATACATTTATTGTCCGAGTAGTGACCTTAGGGTCAAAGCTTGCAATTAATAGCCTAAATGACCAAACAGCTCAAATAAACTACAGCGGAAGGAATAAAATAATATTCAAATGTAGCCCATCCATATACCCACAGGCAATCGACTGGGGTAGCGCGACCTAATTCTTCTCGATCCTTGATGTAGCAGTCTTCCTTGAACGGCGAAGTGTAAATGGCATCTTCAGCAACCGAGTAGCATTTGTATATAGCAAGGGTGAGTACATAGAGTACTCAGTAAGTTGTGCATGCAAATGCAATTATATATACATGCAAGGTTTATTCCAAAAGATGGCTGATATAGTTTATTTTACATAAAGCAATAACTTGCATTGAAATACAATAAATAGATCGTAAAACATAACTTAAAATAGATATTAACAAACTGATAAGTAAATTACATATGAAATAAATAAACTAGCGAGGTATCACCCTGTGCTCATCCAAAAATTCCATCCCGCAACTGGTACCAACCAGTCTAAGCATATTTTTTAAAATCCTCTACCCAAGATTATTTTCCAAAATCTAACCATCATGTAAAATTCTTGAGCATTGCCTATGACTGAGGATACAACTATTTGAATAGTTTAATTAATATTCTGCAAAGGTTGTATAACTTTACCTACACGGTACGATCAACTTGTATTATCACCGATATAACATGTTTTCTTAGACGTGCCAACCAAGAAGATCACAATAAAATCTTTACAATACCTCACCCCAACACTAGTCCAATGATAAAACATAACCTTTAGCATGGCTCCTACTAGTGGCCATCCACCCTGAACTAAGCCCAATCATAGAACTAAACCTGCAACATGGCTCAATTTACCATGCGGTCGTCCATCCCTAAACTTAGCCCGTCTAAGGAAAAGCCAGTGAGATATTCTTTTATAAGCACTGGTGGGGCATACACTATATCAAATGGTAGAAAAGATTTGTTTGGCTATATGCTGCTCATCTTTTCACAAGACGTATAAAAGGTTTATTAGGCAGTCTATGTAATTTAGTTACCAATGTGTTGTGTGCATCCTTTCCGCCGGAAGCTGGAGTCTGGTAGTACGGAAACTGGAGTTAGCCTTGGATTACAACATTACGCAAGTTTGCCTCGGATTACAACATTACGCTCCATACAATGGCCAAATAAAATGCGCCGACCGCCCTGGCCAAATGCACATCAACACATCGCCCTCCCCGCTCCGAACGACGTCACGTGAAGCTCACCGTCCTCCCCCAATCCAGGCGCCGCCGTACCAGTCGCTGAGCACGCTGGATTGTGCACGGGAACTGGAGTTTGCCTTGGATTACGGCATTACGCTGCATACTATGCAAGCCATTTTTCTTAGTTATTTTTTAGAAAGTGAGTATTGCACATCTGACTGATTTTTTTTTATCTTTAGTCACTTTTTTAAACTACAACTTTAGGTGATTGAGAGTTAGTACACTGCAACTTTACGTGACTGAGAATATAATTTCAGGTGATTCAAAGATAAAAAAAATTCAGTCAACTGTGTAATAGCAAAACCGTATTTTTTTAATATACCGTTGTATCTCCTTCTAACTAACTTTTGTATTTGACTTTTTATGTCAGAGAAGCTATATGTATGTTCAAATATTATCTTCTCATTATGTTGTGCACAAAAATGGACCTATTCATAATGATTATGTTCTGACTAAATTTTTGGTGCTGCATTGCTCTTTCCATATGTTAATAATCTAATTGTGCTGTACAGGTTTCTGGACATATAGGTATTTTTATGATAATAGAGTTATAAGGATAAAACTGAAGCAATAACGTAAGGTACATCAGAGTGGGATTCATCATGTGTGAGAAACCCCTTACGTTGTCTGTATCTTTTTTTTCCCCATTCCACTCTTCTATAGTTGTACATATTATATCGAATGATATTTCCTCATTATTCCTACATCTCGATCTGAATATGTTTTCTAACTAAAAACCACTTCAACTTTAATTATTCGTCGTGCATACCATTTTGCAGTGGGCCATGTTTTCCTTCGGTGGTCGTGCTTGCTGACTGGACCTGCTCAGGTGGTGCTCGATGCATGTAATAAGTGAAGTTGTTCAATCTTGATTCTGTATTTTCTACTCCTTAGGTTGTTTTCATTCCAGATTACTACACAGCAACATAGATCGTGCTGCTTTACAATGGTTTCCTTTGCCAACTGTGCGTTATCGTCATATATATATCTAGTGCTAAAACTCTATTCAATACTAAAGCTCACCAGATCCGTCCGATCTGGTCCATGCGGCTCAGATCAAGAAGGGTGAAAGACTCTCAACTCACTTAACACACACATAACCTTTCCTCTAAATCATGGATTCTACTCTTTCCCACATGTAACAGGTTATGTGATTAGAAGTGAAGATTCATGCCATCTGTGTTTGGGGACAAATTTGCCTAGGCTACTGTTTGTAAAACTAGACAGAATGTAACCAGCTTCTTTATCTTTTCTTTTTGACTGCAGATTCTTGGGAATTCAAGAGTACATATCATCCTATGAACTGCTAACCTTCTGTGTTCAGTGTTCATAATAGTAGCTCGCCTATGAACTGCTCGATGAAACAACAACACAAGGTGTCAGGCTTGAGAAGATACAGGTTAGTTCTCTTAGTGTCCTGGAGAGAGGAACGGTTCAAAAAACGAAAACAGATACATCGATCGTGTACCTGCGCCTATGCTTAGCAGGGCCGCACTTATTATTGATTCAAACTTTATTGCCTGTTCCAAGTTACTACAATTTTAACTTCTAGGTTATTTTATAATTAATCGTCTGCTTCCATAAGAAATGGATATAAGTTTACAATTTTAAAATATCAATAATTTTATATTTAATCTTCTGTTTTCATAAGAAATGGAGTTTTTTTTTCTTTTAACTCAGTGCTCAAACTTCACTGTCTATTTCTTCAGACAAGAATATATTTTGACGGTTCCAATTTCGATAGGTTTCGTTATGTTTCGTTTTAGAAAAGGGAGGAACTTGAAGCCTTCAACTGACCGCCTAGGCTGATCCGTGTTTACCAGGCAGCTCGACGGCAGGGAGCGGCAAGCAAAGAAGTTTGCAAAGTGTGTAAAAGGAAATGGTTGTTTGTTACACTCTAATATTCTTTCTTATGCGTAACAGCTCTTGGATCGGATTAGAGTTTGTGAAATACAAAACGAGCGTTCAAGATATCAAGAACGAAGAAAATGAATCTTGTAGAGAGAACCAAAATAACAACATTAAAACAACCATGATAATAGAGAAAAGTTTTGGTAAAACTGACAGTAAATTTCTTAAGCACGACATGAAAAAAGTACAAAGGAATATCGCTCTCTCACAATCTTCTCAAATCTTTTAAGACTATCGGATTCTTACCTTATATAAAATCTAGTGTTAAAAAATAACCTAGCATCTATTCCTCTCGTGCACCTCTACCTTTGGATGAATGACTTCTTTGCTTTTGTTGTTTGGTGCTTGGGTTCTCTATGACACCCCTTATAGCTTTATATAATCTCTCTAATCTTCCTCCAAATAAATTAGGAATTCTATTTAAAAATTAGAAATCTTAATACTATTAAAATCGTGCAGAACTCTTTGTAACATATCTTCTTAAAGCTTAAAAGATAGAGCAGTTTTCCTATCCTTGAAGAGGTACCAAGAGGTACCAAATTAGATCCAGCTGTTCAATCAGTGTGATCAACGGCTCAAAATTTGGTACCTCTTGGTACCTTGTACCTCTTGGTATCTCGCGTCCGGTACCACTAGGTACTGCCAAATCTCAGTCGTTCGATCAGTGTGATCAACGGCTCAAATTTGGTACCTCTTCTCCCTCAAGGATGGTAAAATTTCCCTAAAAGATAAGATACCAGTCAGCGCGTACTCAGGGTTTCCCATGCGTAGGCCAGCCCGGTGCCGTCGTCCACGCGCCCGAAGCTTGATTCGGTGGCATCCAGGAAATTCGGCACAAGGAAACTACCCTTGTCCGATTGAGCCATTTTGTTAGTCGGTGCGGTAGTGTCTGCGAAATTACACAGAAATCATTTAAGTTGAAATAGAGCCTATGGCATGTGGATATGATTTCAACGGGTGCGACGACCGGAGGCTTGACTCCGGGCGACAGTGAGTTTTGATATAAGGGACCCTGAGAGAGAGGATCTGTCACCGACGAGAGCTAATCAAAGCAGCATTCTATTATACCTAGTGTATCTGGTTAGTATCTACCAACAAACACCACCAATGGCTGCCGTGAGTTCTCACTGGGTAGCCTCCAAGCTGTTCTTACTCTACTTCTCGATGTTGTCTGTCCATCCAACTCGTGCTACCTCCCTCTCGTTCAGCTTCAACTTCTCCCAGCCCGGTGGCTACAACCCTGCAGATCTCAACCTCTTCTTTCTGAACTCAACCGATCTCGGTTTCCAGGGCGACCCTGACGCGAACTTGGACCCAGAGACGATGGAGCTGGCGAAGAACAACGGAAGCCGAAGCATCGGCCGGGTACTGCACGCGCAGCCGGTGGCGCTCTGGGACAACGACACCGGCGACGGCGAGCTTGCCAGCTTCAACATGAGGTTCTGCTTCCGAATCAAGAAGGGCAGTACGAGTAGGAGGGACTCAAGTGATGCTCGGGTGGCTTTCTTCCTCGGGCCTTGCCCATCGAGCGTTCCTCCGCCTTTGAGCAACGGCGACAGCCATGGCCATCTTAGCAACCACAGCAACTCAAATGTAACAAGCGAAGACCAGATCTTGGAGGTTGAGTTTGACGCCTGCTTGCAAAACAAATTGGGCAACGGCAGCAACAACCACATGAGCATCAACGTCAACACCATCGTTTCAAAGGTACAGATAAACACAGACTTACCTGACAAGAACCTATCATCCGGTGGCACCATATTGATCGTGCAGATCGACTACGACAACAAAACACAGATGTTAACCACTGCTCTCCAGATCGGCGATTTTGCTTACCACAGCAACACAAGTGTTGACCTGAGGAGATGGTTACCAAACGAGGTGGTTGTTGGCTTCGCTGCAACTACTGGTCAGCCAATTGAGCTGCAGAACGTATTGTGCTGGTCGTTTAACTCCACGCTAGAACGGAAGAATTCCTCGGTGATGCCACCTGCACCGGAACCACCGCCACTGGGAACTGAGAGCACCAGCATTCCTTGGAAACAACTGTGGGTCCGTTTGGATCCATGGAATTGGTACGTGGAATTGAATTTGCAATTCCAATTCCAGCGGAATTGGGATAGGTTGAAGTTAGCTTTAAATTCTAATTTTAATGTTTCGCTGACATATGAAATTGCAAACTGGAATTAGAATTTCAAGGCAATTACGGGCACTTTCGTATATATATTTACAAGGGTCTAAATGGCATTTGAATTTGCATTGTATTCGTTTCTATCCACGCTGGTTGAATCTTTACGATCGAAATAATGTAGCTTATTTTATTACACAGTACACACCTGTAGGTTCGGTTGAAAAGCATGCACACGTGCTTCATGAGGTCTTACACCGCACGGAAAAAAAATTCTATGCGGCGGTGCCGCACTACGCAGCTCGTGCGGCACCGCCTGTGCTGCCGCCACGTGTCCGATCTCCTCAGCCGAACGAGCCAGGCGTCCTCCTCAGCTCTGAGCTGACAACGATGTAGTTGCCGCAAGATGATGTTGGCTCGGAAAACTCCCGGGATTCCGGCACTGCAGACTGGTGCGTCCTCTTCGGCTGCAGCGTTCACGACGTCGAGGATCTGCCACCGCCCGCACTCGGACGAGCCTTTCTTCCTGGACGACACGCCCGCCTCCAGCGCTTCTTCTCGTCCGCCAGGAAACAGAGACTCACATGAAGAACAACCACGAACTCACGTACGCGAAAGAAGTCTGTATTGCTGCACTGAATGGATTCCTTTTCTGATTCCATGCACATATTTATACAAGAATTTTACAACGCGGTTACTCCCGGCAGTTCACGCAGAAGCGTCGCGTTGCCTGCTTTTACACGGATGCGTTGCGTCGTTTCGGCAACCAGCGTATACAGTTACGTATAGATGAACAGTACATACGTGTGAACAGTACCATGCACGGGATTTATCTATCAAACGAGCAGTCTACGCGGGCGCGCGGCGTGGTGTTACAGGCGTCATATCAGCAGAGACTCTGAACCACTGCTTTTGATGTAAACAGAGAACAGGAGGATAGTGCCCAGAATTTCAGAACAACAGAGCACGCAAGAATTCAGAAAACCGAACGAGGACGCCCAGAATCTGAACCGAGCGACACTATTGGTTTTACGGCAAAGTACTGAATTTTGGTGGAAAGTTCAGAGAACAAATTCTCTCGATTGTCTTACTGAATGTCTCAACTAAAGTTTCTGAATACCTTCAGAATACATGCAAGACTGCAACAGAATGCTAAATACACTAGCACATAACTCGGATCACAGATCCACTAAAAATGGGAAATAGACTTCGTGCAACTGCTGACACTTCTTCAGACGCCAAACTGCTGATACTTCTTCAGACTTTGCTTCAGCGGCTCACAACAGAAATAAGTCCAACATCTGAAACATATCTGTTTCTTAAATCTCCAAAACAATGGAAATGGTAAATTACAGTCTCATGTCAATAAACAATTATGAAAGCACTACTACTCCTTAAAAATGTAATTTTCGAGCAGCTGAGGCATCTTGATCAAGTCCAAGTAAAAGACTTGTAAATTCTCCATGGATCGAAGGAGCAACCATGGCAGAAAAATCCCCATGCATATCAACACCAACATTTGCATCAAAAGAGCCCTATTAAAAAATGAAATTATTCAGACCAGGTGCAGCTAAATGAATTATTGAAAGAGATTAATGAGCCAATGTCATTAGTCTTACAATCAATTCATCTGGAGCTTGTCCCATTTCTCCATTGCCTGCTGATTTCTTTGGATATTCTCCTTTAGATTTCACATATAAAAGGAAAGCAATATTACTGGCTAAAATTGATATGTAAGAAAGCCATTTTTAAATGAGCAGCACTACCTTTTTTCTTAGCAGCATTTGCAGTCTTCCCTTTCTTCTTTTCAAGTACAATTTTTGATCTTTTATTCTTTGGACCTTTTATGATCGGAGGAACTCTAATTGATACTTTACCGTTTAATATGTCTCCAACACATTCATTAGAACTTTGAGAAACCTCATAAGCTTTGGATTTTATTTTGCTCAGTGAATTATCTGCTTCTAGGTCCAACTTATCTATAGCATTTTCCAAATCATCAAGAAGTTCTTTTGAAACTGAGCACTTCAATGCAACAGATGTCGCCTTTCGAGAGATACGCGCCGCATGTGTTCTCAAAGTTTCACTGTCACTTCTTTGTTTCTTCTGAAAGTAAAACCCTCTTTTTGCATGGTTTGTCCACCTATTTAGTATGTACTGAGTTGGCAAGATAAAAACCTCATTGATATTAAAGACTCGGAGAGCATACTTGCACAATATACCTGTTAGACATGTACATATACTTTAGCAAAATATATTGTGAACTAGTACAAGTTTAAACTGTTCATACATACCAATGCATTCATACTTATGACAAGAACATGTTATTGTCTTATCCTCGGAGTTGAAAACAACTATTGCTTCATCTTGAAATTCCATAGGCATCACCTTATAAGTCAGGATTGACCCTTCAGAATTTAAGAATTTGCATGAGAAAGAAAATTGCTCTTTAAATTGTTCCTCAAATTCTGAATAAAGCCTCCTTGTATACGATTCAGCTGCAGTCTTCAACATTGGTAAATCTCGGATACAAGTGATCGGGGTAGAGTGTCGTGATTTGTAGTCTGCATCCAACTCATTTTCACGAAGACTCGTGGCACACTTGTCACATTCTTCTAGGAGTTCAGATAGAGAAAGCTTTCTACGAAACCTTTTCTTAAAAACATTATTCATACCTTCACTTCTTTGAGTCGATGTCATATCAGCAGTAAAAGAATCACGGAAGACAGCAGCCTAATGAACCCGCAACTCATATAGGTTTTGCAACCATGAATTCCCCTCAAGTTTATAACTACTCAACAACTCATGCCATTTCTTGTCAAAGCATGCCACAGACCTTTCTTCATAGACGCAACTCTTAAAGTCGGCGAGAAACCGAGGATGATTAGCAATTACATGACTAAGATGTTTAGCAGCATTCTGATAAATGTGCCATAAACAAAGACGGTGCCTTGTGTTTGGAAATACAATCTGTATTGCTGCTGCCATGGCAGCACATTGATCTGTGAAAATTGTGCTAGGATGCTTCCCTGACATTGCTGTTACAAATGTGTTAAAAAGCCAAAAATGATTCAATGGTTTCACTATATAATAGTACAGCTCCAAACATAATTGTCTGCTTATGATGGTTGGTTCCAAGGAGGGGAGCAAAAGGCATTTCAAACTTGTTAGTCTGAAATGTGGTGTCAAAAGATATAGCATCACCAAAGCATGCATAATCCATGATAGCTTGACCATCTGCCCAAAAGAAATTAGTTATCCTACCATCCTCCTCATCTACTTGTATGGCATAAAAAAAGGTAGGGTCATGTAATTGCTTGTTCTTCAAGTACTCCAATAGCGTCTGCGTATCATTGGATGGCAAATATTTCTTACGCTCACGGCCAATCAAATTATTGCAATCCATCCGCGAGAATGGTACATTCTCAGATCCTCCATACCACTGCTTGAAAAACTCATACACTTGGACTGGTTGTATTCCAGCTTCTCGTATTTGACCAATTAGATGTTTATCTGCCTCTATAATGCGCCGTTGAGACCTTAACATGTGTGTCTTATTTGGACTAGCAAGATAGTGATTGTGTTCAAGCACAACCTTTTGCACTGTCCAAATTCCCTCAAGACTTATGCTGAATTGAACACGAGCATTGCAACACGTCCTTGTAGTAGCATTTTCTTTTGAAGTTTCATGTGATGAGTGCCTACCTCGTTCTCCTTGGTTGCTGCAAACTATATGCTTCTGATATATAGTTTTGTCGGGTCTCAGCCTTGTGGTGCTCTTTCTAATACTAAAACCAATATTTGCAGCATATGAATTGTACATATCATATGCATCGGTCTCTGATTTGAAAGACATTCCAACTTGAGGTACAATTGCAGATTGAGCATGCTTATTATCCATCTACAATATAATGAGAGAAATTCTAAACGAATTACAACCACAATTCTAAACGAATTCTAGACATTCCAAGCATTTTTTTTTGCAGTTTGCAACTGAACCTTTTACTACTGGTGAAAAGGGTGGAGAAATGATTCTAGTGTAGTGCACTACTCTTCTGCCCTTGTAGATCATCAGAGAGGTCACAGTGGTGATTCGGAGGCGCGCGCGTACCATCTGGGCGAGCTCGTCGAGCGACACGGCGGCGCGATCCATCCGCTCCTCGTCGCCGTCCATTTGGTTGACTGTTCTGTTTGTTAAACAAGGCAATGGATTATTTGTTAAACGAAGCCGACGGTTCAAATTCCTGTGTAGCCGGCTGCTGCGGCTCAGAGCTGAGGAGGATGCCTGGCTCGTTCGGCTGAGGAGATCGCACACGCGGCGGCAGCACAGGCAGTGCCGCACGAGCTGCGTAGTGCGGCACCGCCGCAGCGAATTTTTTTATGAATATCCTGTTTTTTCTTTGAAGTAACAGAAATATACCCGTACAAATATTTTGTTATAGAAATAGGCTCCAGTCTTCTAACCGTCGGACGACTGGAGCCTATCGCTCAACGACCAAGCGACAATAAAGCTATTTGTAAGTCATTGAGCGACATGTTCCAGTCGCCCGACAGTTGGGCGACTGGAGCCTATCGCCCTGTGGCTGGGCGACAGCAACTGCAGTCGCTCGGCTGTGCAGCGACTGCAAACAAGATGTAGTATGGTTAATGTATTTTGTGAATTCTGTAGGTTATGACTATGAGATAATCTGTTAGATTCGCAATAAGAGTTTATGATCGTTATATGTTGTTGTAGTGCAACAAAATTTGTGAAGCTTTTTTAAGAACGATTGGTAAGTACGAGGGTATGTGATATTGTGATGTTACCGGGAATTCATATACAGAGGAAAACTGGTTTGTTAATATTGTTAGATGATTTACTATGGGAATAATTGAATGCGAAAAGATGAGAAAATAAGCTTGTCTGAATTAAAATAAACTTCATAATACAGTTGGGAGTAACATGCTACATAGAGTTTGATTATATACATAACATAGAGCATCATGTGCGACTAACCAACCCAACTGCTCATACGACCTACTGTGTGGAATGGGGCCATTTTCCCTTCTTTGCGAGCTTGGCGTTAAACTCCTCGGCGGCCTCTTTTGCCTTGGTCGTCATTTCCCTCTTTTTCTTGCGCTCCTTCTTGCGAGCCTCGCGCTCCGTATACGTGCACGCCTCGAGATGAGCTTTTGTCTCCCGTTGTATACGCTTGGTTTGCTCGTCCTTGCGGCGGTCCTCCTCCCATATCTCGTAGGACCTTGTGACGTTCCACTGCACCGCCGCCTGTGTGGCCACCGGTGCAGCGGTGAGGACACTCCTGGAGAGAATCTCCGGGGGTGTGGCCCAAGGTGCGGAGCCTGTCGGCCAGAGCCAGTCTAAAAAGTATTGGTCCATGTCGTCCTGGCCCGAGGAGACCCCCATCCCTGGTCGGGGAAGACAAGGTCTGCAATGCAAGTATCGTTAGTTCGTCAGATAAAGCGATGGGATAAAACCAACAAGAAATAAAGCGTACCCTCAGCTAGCACCATGGCATTTGAAGGGATGTACATCACAGAGTACGCCCCCTGCGTGGGGAAGCTGGAGATGTATGGATGACGGGCAACTGCCCTGGCGGTGTAGGAGGCCGTCCCCAAGCTGACCCCCCCCCCGAGCTCATCAGGCTGAGGTGGTGTAGGACATGCCCAAGTAGAATCCCCCGTGTGGTGCCATGCCGGTCGGGGCGGCCCCGGTAGACGAACCGTGTGTGCACCGGGCGTGGGCATGTGGACCTCTGGTAGTCTCGTGCAAGACAACAAGGCTACTACACGAGCACCCCAGGCCTCCACATGACGCCAAGCGTGCACCACCTCCTCCTGTGTCACCTCCGCACCACTGGCGATCCTATCTGCCATGGTGCTAGACTCCCTCCAAATCGCAGCACCGACGTCAACCTGCAAGAAAAACATGAAATGGTCAATCATCTCAGTGACATTGCCATTAGGGAATATTTAAAAATTTGATGTAACATACCGCGATGTGAGCGTCCTGCGTGAGGTGTGCAGGGTACGTGTTTATCAGTGCGGCGACGTGTGTTGTGGGCTGGTCAATGATATGTACGAGCTTGGTATGTGTCCGAGGCTAGTACCAGCGTAGGTACTCAACGTACGCGCTGCTATCGTAGGGGGTGGCCTTCTCCACGCAGTCGTCAAGTGCGTCCTCCTACTGCGCTGTGCACCTATCCATCTTCGCCGTCTAGTCCGTGCCATGTTTTACGCCCTTCCTAGAGTGCCTGCTTATAGGACCATTTCGTTAGTAGTCGTCAAACAAATAGGCAGTACAAAGAGATTCCTGAAAAGTAGTCCCGACAACCCTGAACCCCCTGAGCTCACCACACCACGCATGCATCACCCTCTCCTTGAAGAAATACTCTGACATGAAGTTTGAAAGATCCATGCCCACGGTCCCGCATGCAGCGAGGACATGAGAGCATGGCTTGTGTAACAGTTTCGGCTTGTTGCACGAGCAGCTAGGTTCATTTACATGATCTCCAATGCATATCTCGTGGGTAACAAGGGCACGAACCGTCCCAAATCTGGCTCTATCCCAGAGTACCACGTCGAAACGATGCTCCCTGTTGCCCATGACGTGCACCGTGTGCAATTGGCCCTTCTGTGCCTTCGTCTCCATGTATACCATAATTTTCGACGAGTACAATGTTCGTGGGTTGGCCACTTGAAGTGCGGCATTCGCATGCCTATCTCTGAAGTAGCCGATTGTGCTATGCAGAACACCTTCCACGATGGCGATGAGGGGCTGAGAACGAAGGCCCATGAGAACCCAATTGTACACCTCCGCAAGGTTAGTCCCTTTGACAATGGTTCTCCAATGATTCAAGAGTGGAGAGTGTAGAGTTCTAGACTCATCGGGTGACTATGTCTTTGGGATCCGTAGGTTTGAGAGAATCTTTAGTGCTGATTTTTGTATCTCTTCTATCTCTAGCTCTAAGTGTCTTGTGGCTATTGACTCACATGACTTGGCATCGTAGGTTTGGATACATATGCTTCGATTACTTGACTAAACACAGTATCAAGAACCTTATTACATGATTGCCTAGGCTTAAGACTTCTAAAGACCTGGTGTGCACACCCTGTAAACATGGTATAATGATTTCTACTTCTCATCCACCTCATACTCTAGTGATGACTAATGGCCCTAGACAGCTCTTGCACTTAGACATAGTTGGTCCTTTCTATAGTCTAGTCTGCAGGAGGAAAGTGGTATGTGGTTGTAATTGTATATGACTTCTCTAGGTATTCTTGGGTGTATTTTCTCTAGGTATTCTTGAGTGTATTTTTTTATTTCTAAGGATAAGGCCTTTGACTGTTTTAAAGAGTTGGCCTTTAGTCTAGTAGTTGACCTCCTAGGAGCTTTGAGAGACATTAAGAGTGATAATGGCATAGAATTCAAGAACTCATCCTTTGTTATTTTCTGTACTAAGAGAGAGTTAGAGCACCAATTTTTCTCACCTAGAGGACCCCAACAAAATGAGGTTATAAAGAAAAGGAATAGAACCCTTGTAGAGATGACTAACATCATACAGATGAGCATAGCACCTCGGAGGTTTTAGGCTAAGGCAATTTCTACTGTTTGCTATGTCACCAGTAGAGTCTTCTTGAGGTCGTCCTTAGGCAAGACTTCTTTTGAACTTAGGTTTGGCCATAGGCATAGCGTGTCTCATTTCAAGATATTTGGTTGCAAGTGTTTCATTCTTAATATGGCAATATAGATAAATTTGAATCTAGGCATTATGATGGTATATTCCTTGGATATCCTACTCATTCTTATTGTTATCGTGTATTTAATTTGGATACTAGCATAATTATTGAGACTTGTGAAGTCACTTTTAATGAGATTAGTCCTAGTGCTAGACCCGACAGTGCAGGTACACAGGTACACGGTGATCGGAGGAGCATCTATGTTAATGATGACTCTGACATAGAGGATGTGGACCCAATCTCTCCTCTAGTCTCTCCTGAGTTGGTTGGAGAACCTGCTTCCATTGCTCTAACTTCAGCGGAGCAGCCTCCTCCCATCTCCACCAGCTCTTCGAGTGGCACTAGTCCTACCTCAATAGCCCATGAGGTAGAGGCCACATCTGCACCCGGACCTTCTCTTTACATTCAGCAACAACACCTTTAGGAGAAGATGATTGGAGATTTTCATGAGTGACTTACTCGCTCCAGGGTTATCAATTTTTATGCACATTATGCTTTTGTTGCACCTTTTGACCCCGATATGTCACCCATACTTTATCTGATTCTTCTTGGGTCAATGCCATGCATGAAAAGCTTAAAAACTTTGAAAAAAAACTAAGTATAGACCTTAGTTGAATCTCCACCTAACCATAATATAAGGAACAAAATGTGTTTTCAAGAATAAGCAAAGTGAGGATATGTTAGTAGTTCGCGGCAAGGCTATGCTTAATGTTTTTCCTAGGTAGAAGGCACAGACTTAGAAAAGATCTTTGCACTTGTAGCTAGATTACAAGCCATTAGTATATTGCTAGCATTCGTGGTGTATAAGGGCTTTAAATTTTTAAATAGATGTTAAGAGTGCTTTTCTAAATGGCTCCATAGAAGAAGAGGTCTATGTCAAGCAGCCCCCTGGTATTGAAAATTCCAAGTTACTAAATCATGTGTGTAAGCTCTCCAAATCATTGTAGGGATAGAAACAAGTCCCTAGAGCTTGGTGATGTAGGATTGGTCCCGATCTTCGGATGGAAGATAATTCGATTGGTATAATTTCATGAATTGAAAATTTGTTTGTTGCATTGTGGCTTAGAGGACTATGCTGAAGGTATAGAGAATAGATTCTTAAATGGGTTTAATCAAAAAATTCAGGACCTTCTTGTTCACAAACAATATAATTCACTCTCTCATTTATTTATACTAGCTTGTAAGATTGAAAGTCAGATTGAGAAAGAATTGAGAATGCTTGATGATAAAAAATATTTGTGCCTTTTTCTGTGACTAATAATTTGCAGGAAATTAAGAAGCATACTGAAGAGGAGAATGAGCTAATTGAGCCAGCAAATCCTTTGCTTGAGAAAGAAGTTTAGGAGATGGATGCACCTACATCATCTGAGGAGAGATGAAAAGGTAAATATAATGATGCTATCATTCCTCAAGGGGTGTAATTTAGCTACTGTCTAGCAAAGCATTATTGATAAATATCCTTTCAAATTTTTGTTTAAAAGAAAGCATGACGAATACAAAGTCAATTTGCTAGGAGAATATGATGAGAATGAATTTTATGTGTCTCATGTTTGCATTAAAATTTCTGTATTGCTGCCCTATACTTGTTTTTATGTGAATAGGTCACAATCACGTACCATTTTTTGTAAAGAAGGGGAGCCGAACAAGACATATACATACATTTTGTTTGATAAAGAACTTATGATATTACATAATGAGAGTTTGTTGCATCCATTGTCATATACCGAGATTTATGATCAAGATCATACAATACATGAGGCTACACATTGTTAAAACCGAGGACGATTTTTGGTCAAGGGGATGATGATGTGACTACGCCACAAACGCATACGACCATAGCTCCTAAGATTGAATAAAAGGTAAATTCGTTTCTTTAGCTTCAATTTATTTTAAATGAGAATATGATGCTACCTTCACTACTAGCAGTCATAACTCTTTTATTATCAGGAAAATCTCGGCATGCAATTTTTTGATCTAATTGTAATTTTCAATCAAGATAAGCTTCAAGATTATATTTACCAACAAATGGTGGTATTGTAAACTTAACTTTTGTTAATACATTGTCATGTACCTCTCGCTGAACTCTACCCATACCTCGTTGATTATGGTGGAGTTGACAGCGAGCATGATCATTAGAAGCCTCAAGCTCCATATTAGCGACAGACCTTGAGAAAAGTTGGAGAAAGATTTGACTTAGTTTTGATGTGCAGCCACGAGCGCGTAGTGTTGATGCAATCCTCCTTGTATATCTGCACAAATGTATATTTTCATCATTAGGTTGCATCATATTCTCATTTAAAATAAATCGAAGCTGAAAAATGAATTCACCTTTTGGTCAATCTTGGGAGCTATGGTCGTATGTGTTTGTGGCGTGGTCACATCATCTGGTGTGATAGGTTTAAGCATTTTTTTTGCTTAAGAACGATTTTAAAATGGGAATAGTAATGACTTCTTACTTGTTCAGATTTATGTGGATGACATCATATTCGGTGGTTCTTCTCATGCTTTGGTATCCATATTTTCAGATTGTATGAGTAGGGAATTCGAAATGAGTATGATGGGTGAACTGACATTCTTCCTTGGACTTTAGCTCCCTCCTCTACCTCACGGCGTCAAGGCCAGACATATAGTTTGCTCTATGTCTGTGTGCTCAATTTTAGACTCCGCATCGTGCCTCACATTTTCAATCTATGCGTCACATGTTTAGGTACATTCAGGACACTCTTGAATATGGACTATAGTATTCTTTTGATTCTGCACTCTCTATTTGGACTTTTTCTGAGGCTGATTTTGTGGGATGTAGAATAGATAGGAAGAGTACTTCTGGCGTCTGTCACTTCTTAGGCATATCTCTTATCTCTTGGTTATCTAGGTAGCAATCATCTGTTGCATAGTCCACTACTAAGGCGAAGTATGTAGCTATAGCTAGTAGTTGCTCACAGGTTCTCTGGATCTTATCTACTCTACGGGACTGTGGGTTGGCCTTAAATAGTGTTGCTCTCTTCTGTGATAACACTAGTGCCATAAACATTGCTAAAAACCCAGTACAACACTTTAGGACCAAGTATATTGATATTAGATACCATTTCCTTAGAGACCATGTAAAGAAGGGTGATGTTGTGTTTCACTTTGTAAAGCTAGAGTAGCAGGCTGCAGATATTTTCGCAAAGACTCTTGATTCTTCTTAGTTTGCTTATTTGTGGGGAGAGTTGGGGGCTTATATATTAGTCCTTTTGGCCTGTTTTAAGGGGGGGGTATGACTCTTTTGAATCCAATTGTAGCATATTGCATAATTAATTTCAGCAACTTGCATTATAATATAATTACATAGAGTTTTAAATATTATACTTGTATAATATTATATCTTATTTTGCATCTTACCATGTCTTATACTAGTTTGTCATATTTATCACGTCCTTCTATATATAGCTCAGCTTTCACCATATTAGCTCTATTAAATGTGTAAAACTTGAATTAAATCATATCTTGTTGGATCATGTGACTAGTTTTGATTCTCTTATGATTCACAGCATGTCAAATAAACTATGTTGAGTCTTGAACTTAAACTAAGCTATAGTTTGAGTTATGCTAGTTCTTTATTGAAGTATGAGTTAGTATTAGTTTTTTATTCTTGAACTAAATCAAGAAAATGCAAAATAATATTTTTTTTGTGTGAAAACTAATCTCACTAATTCTTTCTCATGAGACGACTTGCCATTGCACTAGATCACTCTTTTAAGTTTATTGCTTTGGATGGTTGTAGTAAAGCTTGAAATCTAGCACATAGCTAAGAAAACAAAAATTATAAAAAATGATTGAAACTTAGGAGGTAGTTGTGGATGGCTTCTAGTCCAGGACGTGCTTTGCGAAGATAAAACTGAAAATGAATTTCAACAAGTGCTAGATGTGCTAATTATGCTTAATTCCATGTCTTGCGGAAAATGACTCAACATTGAATTTGTAGCACTCTAAATTGACTCAACTGCATCTTGTTAGTTTCATTTAGTTTATTGACATAGCTTGGCTCATTCTTGGATACTTTTGGCTAAACTATGATCTTAAGCAACTTAATATACTAAAAATCTATTTAATTTCATATTATTGCTCTTTCACATAATATGACTTGGTATAATACTTGTAGAGTCACTTTAGACAATTTTTATAGCTTCTGATGATAAAAATGAATAAATTACAATCATTTCATTTTATTCATGCTTTATTTTCTTTCATGGATCTTTATAACTCCATTGTCAAAGGGACAGAAAGATTGGTAAAAATACATATGTAGACCATGATTTCGAGTTTTTGTGCAGAATATTTCTAAGTTGGAGTTTTTGATCATTTGATCTCTTTTCACCATGACAAAGATCAAATAGAACAATTGTTCTTTCATATGAACCTAAAGTGAGATTTCCCAATTCATTTGGTGGATTTGAAGTTTTTTATGAAAAACTTGCCATTTTTAGGGTCTGTTTACTTTGGCTGCGGCTTATGGCTTTTGGCTGAAATTTTTGAATTTTTGCTGTTTACGGTATAGATTATGGAGAGATCGATACTCACTTGCGATTTTGGCTGGTACAGATGTTGGGCTTTTAACGTGTACTACATTTAACTTGTAGACACCGTCTTGAGAAAATACTCCGTTTAAAAGTTAGGTACTGTAGCGGCTGCGAAAAGCCGGCCGGCTTGTGGCCTCCCAAACAGGCGCTTAGTACCTTCAATCCATTTCTACCTCATATGATTATTTTCAATCTTTGCATTCCTCTTGGGACCATTTTGAGCTTTATTTGCAAATTTTCCTCTCTAAATTTTAAAACTACCTCCTACTTGCATTTTTGAGAAATTGCCAATGGGTTTATCAAGTGATAGAATAAAAAGATTATGTGAGAAGGTCCATAATTTTGTTGTGATGAACTATTATCATTTTAGAGAGTGAAAATTTAGAATTTGCAAATTTATAGGTTTTTTGGATAGCTTGCAAAAAAGGATAACTTTGGGAAATTTGAACCATAGGATGATTTGGTGACCTAGGTCAGTAGTTATAGGTTGCATGAGATATATTACTGGTAATGTGGGTCAATTTGTGAAGAATTTGTGTCCGAAAAATGATTTCTTTATTTTTGGATATACAGTCTCTAAAGTCAACTATGGTCAATCGAGACTATGCTTATGGAGGAGCTAAGGCTCAAAATGATCAAATATGTCGTGTGAGATAGCTGAGCTCAAACATGGCATGAGAAAAGTGGGAAATGTTGAAGGAAGTTTGAGTGACGGGTTGCATAGTGTGGTTTGATCAATCCAAGTGAGATATGATCTGGTGGAACCAGAATGGGAGACTTACCGATAAGTGGTAAGCCAATGGTGCACCTACACGTGACAAGTATGACGATTGCTTGCAATGGAAGATGAAGACCGGGTCAAGAAATGATATTTTGGTAAGTTGACCAAAATACCGAAAACTACCGCGGATGAAACCGCAGCACTTGGGGAGCAGTTTTGGTTAAGGAGAAGCTGAGAAGATCAAAATGGATCATGGCTAAGGACTTAGTGGATTTGGATTTATATGCTTTGAAAAACGTGTATAGGAATAGTGTTATGGTGTGCGCTCTTGTCATTCAAGTAGAGTAGCTGTAAAATCTTCATCTTTAAGTGGCAATACATCAATCATTATTTATCTCTATGAATATCTCTTGTGTTAATTGATTTGCTCTTAATTTGGTTGGTTTTTTCTTCTCTATCTTCCCTTCTTGATCTTGCTGTGCCCAAGACGTGTAAGAGATAAAGATAACCTTTGAAAATTAATCTTCACCCATCGAGACACTTTCAGGGCATGTTCATGAAGGAACTCAATTTTTGCTCTTTTTGGCTTCTCTAAGTGATTTCTTGATCTAGCTGTTTCTACTCTATTTCTTTGGTGTTCTAACTTGTTGTGACTTATGGAAATGCATCTAAAGCCGTCTTGGCTATCATTCTTCTGCGAGCAAGTCATATTCACTATTTTTTATTTTTTGACCCTTTTTGGTTTAACTTTACTTCAAAAGGAAAAATGTCAAAACTTTGGTAACGATTTTCTTGATCATCGATTGAAATAAGTTCCTGATATCTTAGAGATGGTGCATACCAAATTTCAAGTGATTTGCAGTTTTTGTTTGAGAGTTAACTTAATTTTAGGTTTTGGCCCGGTTTTGGTGCAGCAAAGCTTCAGGAACCGAAAGATCCCAATTCTTTCAAGTTCTTTCAAGAATTTTAGTTGGGATAGGTTTTTAAGGTTATGATCTAGCTTCGGTTCATGTTTCGGGTCTTTTAGATCTACGGATCAGTAGTTTTGTGGATTTTTTTATTTGAAATAGTGCTGTTTTTATTGTTTACTAAATAGAATATACTGTACCGGCATGATTTTTCAAATTTTTTGCTTCTTGATTTTCATAGCTTCTCATAACTATTGGAGTGAAGAATCTTTGAATATTTGAGGAAAATTTAAAGGTATTGTTTACTCTGTTCTGTTGTTGTACCGGTCCTGCACTTTTTCTATGTCATTTTGTGGATCTTGCAAAAGTTCACGGTATGTGTACCGCAAGATATAAAAAGGTAATTATCATTTGACAAATCGTTCAGATTTTGTCAGTAGTTGTCTCAAGAAAATTCGGAGAAGCTGGGTATATTTAAGTTTATTACCATATCAGTAGCTTTCCAAACGGCTGGATTGCCCTCTAACCATTAATATGTAAGGATGATCCTTCTATAATGTCTGGACATGATGCCACTTAAACTAAGTTATATGGTGCCGGCCATGATTGCGTGTCTAATCATTGGGAACTCAGCAAAACATAATGCATCAATCGATAGGAACATCTAACATTACAGAGAACTACCTGAATTCTTACAAACTACTCGGTTTGATACTATAATACATATACTTTTATTTGATAATAGACTTATATTTGTCATACAATTATAATGATTATGATTGAAAATATAGTTATATTCCTTACATGACAATTGTTGTGTGCGCCTGATTAACCATTACAATTTAGACATATCAAAATAAGCGGTATAGGTCTTTCTCCTCTTTTCTCGATTAGTGTGGAGATTTCTAACTTCTTAGAGCGGGCGTGGCTCTAGTTAGGAAATTGATAGACTTTCATCGGTTCTAATCAAGAAATTGGCAAGTAGTAGCCAATAAAAAGAAAAATTCAGGAATTTTTGAATCTCCTTTTATATTCAACAGTTCTTTCAACATTGTTGGTTGCATAAGATCTGGCAATAACAAGGAGTACGTTGCACAGTGGTTACCAGCGAAATTGTAATCCGTGGATTGGCCCGACGACCAGAGACTTTGCCTCTATTTTTTTTTTTTACTTATGGCTTATATTTTCTCTTGAATAGCTAAATGAGATAATTTTTCAGTCTTTTCGAAGCGACTCATCATAACAGCCTTTTCGAAACAGCTTAATAGTTTATTAGTATTAGTATTTGATTTATTCGTACAAATACTTATGATAAAATCTAAAATTATTACTCGTAACCGAAAATAACGCACCTTTGACTCTGCTAGGTCTAGCTCTGATCTGCCTGCAAATTGCAATCTACTCAGCCGTGACGAAAGCCAACAAATGCCAAGATATTGTGCTGACCGGTTTCATACTTTCAAGTATCATATACATATTGCACCTGTGTCCCCGACATGGTACAACAACTTTATCATCAAACACCAGCGATGGCTGCAGGGAGCTCTCGCCACCTTGTCTTGATGATGTTTTGCCTCCACCACGCGATCCTGTCAATCCATGCCCCTCTCGCTTCCTCCTTTTCCTTCACCTTCGACTTCTCCAACCACCGCAATCCCTGCGGTGAGGACCTCCGTTGCGAGCACGACGCGCACTTCTCTCACCCTATGCTTGACATTACTAGGAACGATCGAGAGCAAAATACTACGGGCAGCATGGGCCGGGCGTCCTACGCGCGGCCGGTGCCGCTGTGGGACAGCGCCACCGGCGAGCTGGCCAGCTTCACCACTGCCTTCTCCTTCAAGATCACTCGGGCCGAAAGTGAATACATGGGCGAAGGGATGTCCTTCTTCCTCGCGCACTACCCATCGAAGATCCCTGCCAACAGCGGCGGCGTGGGGCTCGGCCTTCTGCCCGCCGGCGTGAACGGGACAGGCGACGGCCGGGTCGTGGCGGTCGAGTTCGACACCAGGAACAACGGCCTCCCCGTAGACAACAGCAGCAACCACGTCGGCATCGACGTCAACTCCGCCATCTCGGTGGCGTCCACGGACACGACCTCGCCAACCAGGAACCTGACGTCTGGTTTCACGATGGACGCCACGATCAACTACGACAACGGCACGAAGATGCTCACCGTCGATCTCCAAATCGACGACACCTCGTACCACGTCAACGCGAGCGTTGACCTGAGGAGATGCTTGCCGGAGGAGGTGGCCGTGGGCTTCTCTGCGACGACCGGCTCGTCCACCGAGCTGCATCGGCTACTCTCCTGGTCGTTCAGTTCCACCCTGGAACAGAAGAAGCCCGCGCCGACGAGAGTACGAGTGCTAGTATCTGTACTTGTGCCTCTGCTATTTGTGTTGCTTTCTGTAGCCGCGGCGTTTCTTCTGTGGCACCGAAACCAGAAAATGACACAAAATGAAACCAGTGGCAGCGATTCTGAAGAACAATATGATAGAGCTGAGTTTCAGAGAGGTGTGGTGTCCGGCCCAAAGCGATACCCATACCATGAGCTGGCTTCTGCCACGAGCAACTTCACCGTGGAGAAGAAGCTCGGGCAAGGGGGTTTCGGAAGTGTCTACCAGGGCCGCCTCGCCGTTGGTGACCAGGTCCAGGACCTCACCGTGGCGATAAAGATGTTCTCCGATGAGTCTTCGGTGCAGGGCAGGAAGGAGTTCGAGGCTGAAGTGAGGATCATAAGCCGGCTCAAGCACCGAAACCTCGTGCAGCTGCTCGGCTGGTGCGACAGCCGCAAGGGGCTCTTGCTCGTCTACGAGCTCATAGCGGAAGGTAGCCTCGACAAGCATCTCCATGGCACCAAGAGGTTTTTAACCTGGCCACAAAGGTATGATAAAAAGCAACTTACATAATTTCTTTACCGACATACACGCCCTTTGTTGGATTTAGGATATTGGGATTTGGGACGTTGTATATCTCCGTTAATTCCATCAACATGTTTTCAATTAACAGGTACCAGATCATTCTCGGCCTGGGCTCTGCGTTACGCTACCTCCACGGAGAGTGGGAGCAGTGCATCGTGCACGGCGACATCAAACCGAGCAACATATTGCTGGACTCGTCATACAACATCAAGCTAGCGGACTTCGGGTTGGCGAGGCTGATCGACCATGGCGCGAGATGGCAAACGACACAAGCTGTGCTTGGGACAGCGGGGTACATAGATCCGGAATTCGTCCACACATGCAGGCCGAGCACTGAGTCGGACGTCTACAGCTTCGGCATCGTCCTCCTGGAGGTCGTGTCTGGCCGGCGACCGGTGGTGGAGAGGTCCGACGAGATCTTCGTGCTGCTGAAATGGGTGTGGAGCCTGTACAGCCGGAACGCGATTCTTGATGTGGCCAACGAGAGGCTGAGGGGTGATGAGTCCGACGAGCGGCACATGGCGCGCGTGCTGGTTGTGGGGCTCTGGTGCGCGCACCCCGACCCGGGCGAGCGGCCGTCCGTCGCGCAGGCCGTGCACGTCCTGCAGTCTGAGGACGCGAGGCTGCCGACACTTTCACCGCAGTTGTACCAGATTGCCTCCAATCGTGCCGTGGCTGGACATGCTTTCCGCTTTTTGTGTTGGAAACAATCTTGATTTAGAGTTTGAATCAAGCCCGCGAGGTAGTATATAGAGTCTGTATGTTATTCTAAGTTTAAGTCATGACAAACTTGAATACAAATAGGTATGTTAGTCAGAGAGTATTAGCTTATATAATTAGGAGACTCATAGTAATATACCTTAGAAGTGATTATGGAGATGATTATATCATTTATATATTTATGACATTTTTAATAATATATTATTGGAAATTGCTAAACAACACTCGAGTGTTTTTTTAACTCAGAACACTCAGATTTTTCTCCAATAATGCACCCTCTCCAAAAAAAAATATAAGTGTTCCGAACAATAAAAAACACTCGAATCCCCTAGACACCTCAAAAAAAAAATCGAATGTTTTTTTTTTTTGACTCGGAGCATTTAGATTTTTCTTTTATGTATGCACCATCTCCAATATTTCTTGAATAAATATAACAGGTATATGACTTGTTTGTGAAACTCTTTATTCATGTTTTGATGTTATTATAAAATATTTTTGATCTTATATCATTATATGGAATAATTATGATTTATAAATGGCATCTTCTAAGGAGGATTCTTGAGTTTGTCCGGTCTTTCTCAACAGAAAGGTGATTTTGGGGTTTTACTATTGTGACTGTTTTGTCTTGAGTTCGTGGTGTAATCTGGCTTGCTATGATATATGAGAATCTATCATAGGTCATCTAGATCATCAAAGACTCACGAGCAAGAGTTGACCAAGATTTCTTTTCTTTTGCTCGATTTTTGTGTAACTTTCCTTGGTTTGGATAAATGTTAGAACTTTGGCATCGATCTTTATAATCCATGATTGAAATAGGTTTCTAACATCCTAAGGAGAGCTTATGCCAAGTTTCTCTATATTTGGATCAGTTGTTTAAAAGTTAGCTATTTCTTGGTTCGTGTGCAAGTCAGTTCTGCATTGTGCCTCAGCGAGCGATTAGACTGCAGGGAATCGAGCGATTAGACCGCAGGGAATCGAGCGGTCAGACTGACCGTTCCCAGTTAGACCAGTCAGGACGGTCAGACTGCACCCAAGCCGGTGCTTAGACCGGTGGAGACACGAAGTCTTAGGCAATCTTTATGATCTTAGCTCTTGGTTTTGGTGAGCTTGTGAATTTGTGTTTTCGTTGTATAGAACTAATAATACTTAGGAGAGGATTTTAATGGAGTTATTCACCCCCTAACTCGCTATACCAATCCAACGTCACGTACCTTTGTTGTCGTTATTGTCAACTAATCAGTATATCTAAGGTATATACGTTGAGGGGTTTATAGCTAATTACAAAAATTAGATTTTTGCTACAAAGGAATGCAAAATGTTGCTTCATATGCTCATTTTTAATTCATTAGAAAATTTTATTTGTACTGTTTAATGATTTTTTTGAATTATTATTTAAATACATTTTTAGAAATATTTTCTATATCTGTATTTTAGATTTTACATATGTCAAGAAAATATTTTTCATTCAGAACATTGCTTAAGAGGACTTGCCTAGTAAATTTCGCAGAAGTAACTTACCCTTAATTAAACTGAAATTATGCGCTCCATCAGCATTCGTCGACAGTATCTCTATGAAATTACGCAGGAAGGTGGTGTTGTTGGGCTTAACGTTTCTGTGTTTTACATACGGACAGAACGGTCATATCATGATGATTGGAGATTGGAAGCTCCGGTAGACAGCATGCAAGTGCGACAACTAGCTATCTCGAGGCTTGACTCTCCCCGGCCGGCAGCTGTACCTTGCGTCAAGAAAGATATTAATTAAAGAGCAGATTAAGTTATATATTGTGCAGATCCATTTCGTGCATACATAGCTACGAGTTTTCATGCATGTATTCTTCAGTTACCAGGCACGAACCTACAATGGTCTCCCTCTACCTTGTACAAATCTTCATGCTGTACTTCTGCCTCTACTGCTCGATATTCTCTCCACTTGCCTCATGCTACGTCGCTTTCCTTCAACTTCTCCCAACCCGGTGGCTTCAACGCCCAAGACTTCAGTTTCCAGGGAGACGCATACTTCGACTCCCAGATGATCGAGCTGACAACTAGGGGTGGGCACAAAAAATCGAAAACCGAACCGAAAGTACCGAAACCGAAAATTTCGGTTCCATGTTCGGTTCCAGGTTCTTAGGAACCGAATTTACCGAGGAAATTCGGTTCGGTGCCTTGGTTTACCGAAATACCGAACTACCGAAATATTATGTATTTGTGGCTTTTTCTCTGTATGATTTGGCACTTATTCTATATGAAATCATGTTACATTTATGTCAAAATTGGCTATTGAACTTGATGTTATATGCTGATGTACCCTGTTCGGTAATTTCGGTAAATACCGGAACCGAACCGAAAGAACCGATACCGAATTTCTTCGGTACCGAGTTTTTTCAGGAACCGAACGGTACCGAGATTCGTAGGAACCGAATTTGTATGGGTACCGAGGAACCGAACCGATCGGTTCGGTAATACCAAACGCCCAGGGCAGTGACAACGAATGACAGGAGCAAAGGCATCAACGACAGCGTGGGCCGGGTGTCGTACGTGCGGCCGGTGCCGCTCTAGGACAACGTCACCGGCGAGCTTGCCAGCTTCACCACCACCTTCTCCTTCCAAATCAAGACAGACAACATAAATAGCGTTTCCAGTGGGCGACGGGATGGCTTTCTTCCTCGGGCATTACCCGTCGTGCATTCCTCTCATCGCCGTTGGTGAGAGTCTCGGCCTTATCAACAACAGCGTGGCCACAAACGCAACTGGCAATGATCGGTTCGTGGCGGTCGAATTCGACACGTTCTTGAACCATGGCATCGACACCTGCAACAACCACATGGGCATCCACATCAACTCCATTGTCTCGAAGGTGCACGCTAACACAACCTTGCCGGGCAAGAACCTGACGTACGGCCTCCTGATGACAACATCACAGGGAACTTCACTGCTGATCTGTGGATTGCCAATGCGAGCTTCTCTTAGAAATTGGCCCATTTAATTATGGCCTATTTCCTTAATTCCAAAGTATGCATGGTTTAATACCATATTGCTAAGACAGAGTGAGGAAGACCAATTTATAAGGTAGAGTCATCACCACTCCTTAAATATGGATAGAGATAGTATAAGGATGGTTCTGTCTAGTCACACATGCGCGCGTGCGTATTCGCGTATTTTCGCGTGAAAATTGCGTGACGTGGCGTGCCACTTGGCAGACCAAGTCCATCTTTATTTTTGCTGAACCATGCACCTCACTCTTTCTGTTTGAATGAGGCAGTTACAAGTGAATTTACACTGCTTAATTTGTGATTTGATGAGGCAGTTACCAGTGCATAATTCTGTTTAAAACGCAGCAGTTACTAGTGAATAACTGCAGTGCCCTTAAAAGGGCCTGGAGACGTCCAGGAAAAAAAGAGAATTTTGCACCTCCATTCTTCCCCTACTTTCTGCTCTGTTGTGCTGTGCTGTCTGAATCTCGTCGACCTTTCTTCCCGGCGTGCACCTGGAAGGAGGGAGAGCGACTATCTCCGAACCGTTGCCGCAGAGAATACCTGCACGGGGCGGCAATAAGGTTTCTGGGCAGCGCATCTGCGCACCGCTCACTGCACTGCGACATCTACATTCTGCACTGCGTCAAGCCTGCGCGACTTTCTGTTCTTCATCAGGCTAACAAGTTAGTCATTCGCGTGCACGTACGACTTCTCTGAAATATGATGAGTAGCCTGCTGCTAGTAGTAAGCTTTGCATCACTAGTTTATTGTGTTTGTCTCCTAGTAAAATTTGGAATTAAAATATTACCCACAGTTACAACAACTACCACATCAACGCAACTGTCGACCTGAGGCAGATCTTGCCTTGTGCGGTGGCCATTGGCTTTTCGGGTTCTACTGGCGCGGCGGTCGAGCTTCACCAGATACTGTCCTAGTCATATAACTCCAGATTGAATGGGTCTCCGCCACCTGCACTAGCACCTAAGTTCCATCATCCATGTTCTTCATCCGAGGTCAACAGGTTGATGTGCTATTTGTGCTTAAATTCAAGTGCGGGACAAAATAACTCAATATTGCACTTGTAGTACACTAAAATAATTCAATTGTAGAATTTTGATTCTGTTGGATTTACCTCACGTGGTCGTGAGCTCCAAGTACCTCACGTGGTCGTAAGACTTGCGGAAGCTTCGACCGTGAGTACTCGGCAGAGGCTTTGACCACAAGTACTCGAAACAAGCTTCGACCGTGAGCACTCAGATGAACTGCTCGGATGAACAATACTCTACTACAGTACTTGTAGAACAGTACTCTGAGACTTCGGACCGCTCAAATGTGTAGTACTCGAAAGTCTCATTCTCGGATAAATTCCGAACTGCTGGGATGAACAGTACTTGGAGTGGGAAGTGGTCTGAGTGGGGAATGGTCCGAAATCCGAGTTCCGAGAGGAAAAATTGAAGGACAAAACACTTGTTTGTGCCGCACAACCTCACGGCTCTTCTGGTTTTCTCCCCTTATATATAAGGTGAACAAACTACCATTACTTACAATATAATGGACTCTAATGCACACTAATGCTATTAATTAAGGCACTAAACCAGTCAGATGTAAACACGCACGTCTCGTCGACCGTTTGCAAACAATTAAGACTAAAAGTAATGTGATCTAAATACCCGATGACTGGTACTTATAGACTGCAAAAGAAACTGAAGCGATGAGATTACTCAACATATTCTATTTAGTTTATTGATATGGTTTGGCTCTTTTTTTATTCCTTTGGCTAAACTAATAATTTGAGCAACTTGACATGCTAAGAAATCTATTTAATTTCATATTCTTGCTCAGTTGGCTTAACTTTGCTATATTGATTGGCATAATTTAGATAGCTACTTCATATAATATGGCTTGTTGTAATACTTGGAGTCAATTTAGATAATTTTTATAGCTCCTTATAAACCTAAAAATGAATAAAATGTAGCTACTTTATTTCATTACATGCACTTTTTTCTTCCATGCATCTTGATGAATTCATTGTCAAAAGGGACAATATGGTAAAAATGATGTCTAGAGCAAAAATTCAAGTTGTTGTGGGAATTCTTGCTAAGTTAGAGTTTGTATGCTTTGCTATGATTTTTTAAATTATTTTAATCTCTTCTCATCATAACCAAGATTAAATAGAACAATTATTCTTTTATATGGATCTAAAGTTAGATTTTCAAATTTCTTTGGTGGAGTTGAAGTTGTTTGTGGAAAACTTGTTTTATCTAGTTACTTCTCTCTATTTTTTGCTCATATGGTCACTTTCAGCTTCTGCAATCCATTTTTGAGCTTTCTTTCACAAATTTCCTTCTATTTTCAAAATCAATTAAATTTGTATTTTTGGAGGAATTGCCTATGTGCTGATCAAGGGAGAGATAGAGAGACCATGTGAGAAGTTCTAGAAATATTTGTGATGAACCATTGTCAAAGTATGCAGAGCTAAAATTCAAATTTACAAAATATTTAGTTGTGGTTTAGCTCCTAGTGGTCAAACCAGCCCTACGTAGTGGTTAGACCAGTCGTGCACAGTGGTAATATCAACTACCTCTGAATTTTGGTAGTGTACTCTAAAATTTGAGAATTTGGCTAAGGATTGGGTCAATTGGACCTAGGTTAGTGCATTCATGTTACATGAACCATGTTTGAGCTAACGCGGGTCAAGTTATGAAGAACTTGTGTTCAAAAAAGGTTTCTTGATCTTTGGATGTGCAGAAAAACTTGGAGTCAACTATGGTCAATTGCGAGGACCAAGACTATACTCGTCAAGGAGGAGAGGTCCAGATTGGTCAAGGATGCTGGGTAAGATTGTTGAGCTCAAGCGTGGTATAAGGAAGGCAAGTAATGTTGAAGGGAAGATTCGAGTGACTAGTTGCACCAAATGGCTTGGTCGGTGCACGTCAGGCATGGTCAGATCGAACCGAAGTAGGAGAGACTTGCCGATGCGTGGCAAGCCATTGGTGCACCTATACATGACAAACATGGGGATTACTTGTAAGGGAAGGTGAAGACTAGGTCAAGAAGAGTGGTGCTTGGGAAAGCGGTTTAGGTCAAGAAGTTACTAAGAAAATCAAGTGAACCAAAGGCTATAGACTTAGCAAGTTGGGCTCATGTGCTTTGAAAAACGTGTATGTGTTAAGTGTGAGTGAAAAACCCATGTTATGTAGGGTTAACAGGTTTTCCTTAATTGTGCTAGTGGATAGTATCTATTAGGATTAGATGTAGCCTAATTGCTCCATTTATTTAGTGGACTGGGAATAGAGGCTTGTATGGTAACCATCCATTTCATTCTTGACTTCTAGGGTTAGAGTTTGAGATAGAAAAGTGAGTATTGTAGTGTGCTCTCTTATCTCCTCATAAAGTGACTATAAAATTTTCATTCTCAAGTAATATTATAATTAACTTTATTCATCTCCCATGAAATCTTCTTATCGTAGTTGATTTGTTCTTATTTTTATTGGTTCTTTGCCTCTTCTCTCCTCTTCTCGATCTTGTTGTGTGTCAAGAACATGTAAGTGATAGAGATGACTCATGTAGATTAGATCACATCCATCTAGACACTATGATTTGCAAGATTTCAATGTTGCTCAGTTCCTGCTTGATTTGGAGCCCTTTTTGAGGAATCTTGATATTATGTTTTTGACTTTTATTTGTTGGGTGGTTTTACTTACTGTGATATGTGGGAACATATCTAGAGCCATCTTAGTTGTTCTTATCCCACGAGCATGTTTTTCTCAAGTTTTTGCGATTTGCCCAATTTTGATGCAACCTTATATATTTTGAGGAAAGGTTGGGACTCTGATCAGGATCCATACAATCCTTGGATGAATAAGTTCATGATATCTTCAGTAAGGTGTGTGTAAAGTTTAATTTTATTTGATCATGGATTTTAAAGTTTTTGATTCGGGTTGATTTTCTATTCTAGGAATAGAAGAGTGGTCTGACCACTCCTAGGCTCGGTCTGTTGCCAGTTATACTGCTCACTGGTCAGACAACAACTCTAGTGATGATCAGACCAGTTAGGTATTGATTTTGTGAGGCTTTGTTGTTTTGGGTTGTGGTTTGGAGTTAGGCTGTCAAATCTGATCTTCTTAGCTCTTTAGCTCTAAAGTGAAAGATTTTTGAATACTTGAGAAAAAATTTGGAGAATATATTATTCACCTTCCCTCTGTTGCCATTGCCGGTTCTACAAGATTATATATTGCATCCAATGATTTCATTGCATGTTGAACCTATTGCCAAAGAAAAACTACTATAATAAACGGATAATCTGGTTAATCACACAGCTGAAGATGGTGGAGTCAAACTTTGTCGATCTCGAGAAAGGCGATGCTGGTCGGCGATGCAAACAAATCGGCGGCAGCAGCGGCGAAGGCGTAGCCCGGTGTCACTAGGGACAATCTATGCATGTTTCGGTTGATTATGTGGTTACCATTGTAGTGTTTTTAGGCAGTGGTATATGTAAACTTGAACATCTGGGACATGCTCGATGGTCTCTGGCATTGCGGCTGAAACACCCTGAAAATTTCAAATATTTTGAATTTCATTAGAATTTGCTTGAAATCCTAAATTTCCCAGTTTGGCAACCCATCCCGAGATTTCGCTTTCCCTTTCTTGTCTATCAACTTTCCTTCCCGCCTGCCATCTCTCTCTTTTCCGCTTTCTCCCTGCAGAACCGAACCGAGCCTCTTGGCCACCTTAAAGCCCTGCTAAGCCTCTTAGGAGCATTGCACACACCTCAGTTGCAGCACGAACCCACCCATTCGACTACCACTGCACTCCACCGCCGCCAATGAACTCCCCTGCGGCGGTGAGCCCCTCCGGCCAATTCCTTGCCCCGACCGATGACCTGTCAATTCCTCACAAGTGTAGACGCCCTAGGCCACCACCAACACATAGCCAAGCCGGCCGAGCCTTCCCCTGGCCTCAACCTCGCCGGCGACGCTCACCACCGTCACGCGAACCAGGCGCACGTGGACAGCCCAAACCAAGCCACCTCGACCCAAACCTCCACTGCCTTGGTACTCCCCGTGCTTCGTAGATGGTTTAAGTCGGCCATGCCCTCGCCAGAGACCCACTTGGAAGCTTTGGCGCCTTGGATATAAGTCGTGAGACCCTCTCTGTCGCCAGTCCACTAGAAAGATCTTTGGTCACCTAGGGGCCCAAAAATGGAACCTCTAGTAGCCGAGGAACCTTTAGATACCATCATCGGTCGTCAGCGAGCTTCGCCGGTGCCAATTTCGGTGGTCACCGTGATCCTCTACTCTCTCGCCGGACCGACCCAAGGTAGAAGTAAGGGGGAAGAGAGCAGGCCGTGTGGGCCGCGCTCTTGCACTGACGCCTGAGGTCACATCGACCGCGTGGCCCGCATGGGTACACGCACGAGTTGGCCCGGCCACTCAGCCGAGATGAGTGAGGCCGTGGGCCGAGTACAAAACAGTAGCCGACTCAAGCTCAACACTATTCAGACCCGAACCACTTCCCTTTAAACCCGATCCGTTACTATGTTCAACCCATTACTGTGCTGACTCAAATGCACAATGAATAATACCTGACCCATTAGTGTTCACTGAAACCCAATAAAAAGTCTATACCCATTTTGACCGTTTCGAGCCCATTAAAACATTCCGACCTCTGTTCCGCCAATGTATATCCCGACAAAACCCAAACCCACATTGTTTCAAAATCAATCCACCACTATATATCAGTCTGTTATTATTCATCTCAAAATCTGTCCAACATACTTATAGCCTTTTCGATCGTTTCGGACCCAACTCCGTTCAGCTAACCCAAGCACTGCTTAAACTCCAACCACCAAAATCCATTTTCTTTTATGTCTTTTCTCGTTATTTTATTGCTTTTGTTCCTAGCATGCATTGTGCAAAGCAAGGACTTATTTGATTTCGTTCTTTTGCGCTAGTATCTGGATTTGGCTAACTGGTCAATGGAAGAGCTCCAAGAGCCATCAAGCAGTTGACATAAGCCTAGAGACTACAGTAAAATAATCAGGCCATGGATAATGAGGTAAGTCACATGTTTTTGGTCATATTGAAACCCATGAAATTTAAATATTTAATTACAATATTTTTATTACTGTTATTTACACACTGTTATTTAATTACATTAAATGTTTAGAATGACATTAAAATTAGTTATGTCCTACCACCAAAAAATGTCATGTTTAATTTGAGACCATATTCACCTTGACACTCTTAGTAATATTTAATTATAGTATAATTAATTGTAAAGTAGTTTATCTAAAATATTTGTACTACTAAGTAAATTCGGTATTTTGTCGATAGATTTATTTAAACGGCTCTAGGATTAAAGATGAATTGTCGAAAGCTACTAGATAGTTGGAGTCCACGACCTTACCTTAGAAAGGAGGTTTGGGTTGGATTGGTGGCAGTGCCATAGAGCATTTGGGATCTGGTTGTGTTTGGCTACCTCATGGTGAAAAGTAAGGACATAATCTTATGCTGAGTAAAAGACATAGAAATAACTCAACCACGAGCGTTAACTTGTCAAATCTAGTCTACTAACTGCTCAAATTAATTAAATGTCTACAGGAAGGTGGGGTTCCCGACGCGGGAATGATCCAAGGGGAGTGGTATGGGAACAATAAAACCAAACTTAACAACGGTACGTCTACTCAGAATCAGGCGATAGCATTCCGCATTGGCCAGTGGATACCTGACAATATGTGGTCCATAACCTACTGGGTAGAGACTAGAAAGAGGTGAGCAGTGAAAGGCTTTGTTTTCTCAACTCAGTCGCACGTTACCTATTATATGTCTAAACATTGAGAGTTTGAAAACTTTTATAAGTAAAACTGGGCAACTCTGTAGAGTATAACAAATGGTATTCGAATACGCCGTACTTCCAGTTCATGGAGCTGTGTTTCATAGGTAATTCCAATAACAAGGCATAAAATAGATTTTGAGGATTTGGAAATGGAAAAGTATGGATAATAAATCCTCTTTTCTATTAATTAAATATTGTTTTACTATTTTGAAAATATAAAGTTCTTTACCAACAAACTTGCATCCACAAATATTATAATATACCCAATGTATTCCAACTCTTGAAATACCAACAATTAGTTAAATAGTGTTTCCCCATATTGCTTACTGAGTACCTAGTATACTCAAACTTGCTTAATTCCATTAGAACAATACCAAAAAAAGAAAAGATACTTTAAGCTTTCTTGTTAGAGTTTCGACCGCACTTAAGCATTTCTATGGATATTTCATCGATTCTTCTAAATGTAAATTAAGTTTTGGGTTTAGACGTTTATATTGTTGCTAAAGTTGACCGTTAGATCATATTTTAATCAATTTAACTCTTTTAAAATATTTATGAGCAGATATAATATTTCTTTTATCTGTAATTAAACTCCTATATTGTTACAGATTATACGATAGAATGCGCTGGAGCTTGTCTTATGCTGCGGCTATGTCGGTGTTCATGCTGTACGCGCTGCGCAGAAGTGTCCTGGAGGACATGGAGTTAAAGCCCACCTGCCGCCGGCGATGTTGGTGCTGTGGACGTAGTGGTGGCTGCCGACGCACAACTACCGTCTCACGAAGAGGCAGCGGCGTCGACGCAGCTGCAAACCCCGCAGCGCGGCGGCAACTAGTAACTAGGAATAGTTACCATGCATCGTACTCAATGGGCGTAGCCTCTTTTTCTCCGTCTTCTGTACAACATTGGTCGTGCGGTCGTGTAGTAAACTCTGGTTTTTGGCATCCAACTCGCCAGCCGTACGTACGGCCATTGCTATTCGAAGAACCGCTTGCAAGCATGTGTTCTGGAGCCTCCGACGTCACGCGCACATTTGGTGCACTGAATCAACGCATGCACAATACATAAGCCAGCAGACGACCGCCAGATCGGTCATGCTCGTCTGCGAATGCCTGTATATAAACATCGATCGCCACACGGCAGAGCCTAGCTAACTGCATCACAAGTGTCCATCAGGGTTCGAGAAACCAAAACTTGGCCCCAAAATCGGGGTGATATGTTCCTGTCCCCCCCCCCCCCCCCCCGAAAACTGGTCAGTTTTTGGTCCTGATCAACTCGGTTTCGGTTTCTGACTTATTTTTCACTATTCATAAGTTTCGTCTTTTTCTGAACTTTTGGCTTTTTGTTGAGCTTTTTTGCCAGTTCTTTTTTTCCCGTATTTGTTTGTATTATACGTAATGGGCTAACATATTTTTTTTATTTTTAAATTTTTTTAAATTTAATTATGCTAAATAAGCCTCTGTCAGCTACAGTACTTTTTTCAGCCAGCTACAGTGTTTTCAGCCATAAGCCACGAGCTTTTCAGCCGAACCGATCACCACCTTTGCCTTCTGAAAATTTTAAATTAGGGTTTTTGAATATTTGAAGTTTTGAGATATATAGTAGAAGTAACGAGCAGTATTGGTATGGAAGTTAATTAGAGACCATATGCATGTCTTCCTCTGCCTCTCATGCATGCTACTGTGCAATGTGCATCTGCATTCCTCGTGTCACTTCACTGTCCAAAACAAAAAAACAAGTCATGGAGCTCCGGCCAGGTGGCGCACGCGCAGGCTGTGCACCTCTGGGACCGCCGCACTGGCAATATCTTGAGGAGGCTCCATCAAATAAGGTTACATAATTCACCCGCAATAGCAAAAGGGCATTATTTCCCATTTTGAACGGAACACTGGAATTTTTTTCAATTCCTCGTTGTTTCGGTATTCCTATTCCATACAGGCCACGTGACTCTATGCCCTATTCATAACGACTTCTGGCTTCTAGCTTCCAAAAGTCGATAGCCATCTTAAACGTGTTAGATTCGTAACGCGCCCCTTCTGTTCTTTTTTATTTGACGTTTTTGACTTTTTATGGTCTTCAAGATGCAACTTTGGCCGCTTCTTTTTATAACTTCACACTAAGATATACTAATAAAATTATAATATTATGAAAGTATTTTAATGACAAATCTAATGATATAACTTCTGTATAGCTAATCTAGATAGTTTTGAATTTATTTGTGGTCAAACTTTAAAAAGGTTGACGGCATGGATTTTAGGAAGTAAAGTAAAATTAACGGAGGAAGTAGCTTTTTTCTCTTTTTTTTCTTTTGCATTGTATGTGAAGATATAACAGGTTTTTTTAATTTTGCACTTTTTTCTTTATTTACCTTTAATTGAGTGACTTAGTTAGAAACTAACTATCGCTATAATACATATTTTAATTAATAGTTACAGCTAAAAATAATCAATAAAAGTCGTTTTGAACGGGCCGAGGCATAGCAGCCTCATATACGCATCACATCATCATGAGTTAATGGCAGGATTTGCTATCCAGATTGTCCTTTGTCACGCAAAGCTGCAAACTACACTGGGTTGGTCTAGCTACAATGCTGGGCCAGGCTACCTAGGGCCTATTTGGGACGACGGGGACTTCCCTGGAAAGCAACTTCTGGTTGGGCTACTTAAAAAAAACATTTCTAAAAAGCAACTTCTGATTGGGCTTCTTGAGAAAAATACTGTTTTGAAAAGCAGCTGGCTTTAGAAGCATGCGGTTAGAGCAAGTCTTATAATACAGCCTTCAGCTGGCTGTATAGATACTTACAGCCCACTTATCAGTCTACTCATATAGTAGTTACAGCCAGCTGAAGGCTGTATGATCTACCCCTTCCTCTCATAAAGTTTCTTGGTTCTTGTGCTTCAGCTGGCTGTAAACTTACAGCCCACCTCTCTTCTCTCTCCTCCTCTTTCTCCTTCACCTCAGCATACAGCCAGCTTACAGCCTCTTATAATACTTGCTTTTAGTAGTGTAGCTATTCGTTATGCTGGCCGTTGTGAGTTGAGAAATGTCTGAAATTTCCCTAACATAAATGATGGTTTATTTAATACAGATTAAAAATGACGTTACAAGTGGAGGTGATTTTTTTTTCATGTTCACATACGAACGTAAATTTAAGCATTAAGCATACTCAATTGAGAATTTTTAAGTATAAAATACAAAACGTTACATATATGGGATCATTTCTTTGAACTTTCATATAATCATTCATATGAAATCTACCAAAAACACTACTATGCAGTTAATCTATCGTTAAAGAGCCGCATGACACATTCTTTTGCCATTGCGGTCACAGGGAGTGCAACAGGAGTGAGTGCATACACGTCGAACCAGACCGCAGGCTGGTCCAACACTCGCTCCACTGGAGGACGTTCGAGCATGACGACCGAGCAGTTTCAGTACACACTGTACTCTTCCTAGATTGCCGTCGTCCTGCTGTTATCTTATTTTGCTGTCATGTTAAGGAGTCATTGTGACTGTATTGGTTGGCGGCAGAAAATGCATATGTAATTAACGTGAGGGTTAATACTAGGGATGAAAACGGAACGGAAATATCCCGTACCGAACCGTATCGTTTTCTGCATTTGATCTGATCGAATTCGTATTTTCGGACAAATTCGAATTCGGTTCGAAATACGGAATACCAAATTCGAAAACGGAGCGGAAACGGTTTAGGCGTTTTCCGACCGTTTTCTACTTTTCTACATTTTATTCGGAATATACCGTATTGTAAATACGGTTTAAACCGTATTTGGCCCAGGCGCCCAGCGGCCCAGCCCAGTTCACAGCCCGCACGCCCGCACGGCCGCACCCCGCACGCCCGCCCCTAAATCCCTAATCCCTACGCTATATGCTTCCCCGGAAGCGGGAGGTCGTCGCCGGCGAGGTCGAGGACTTGCAGAAGAAGACCCGTGCCGAGGAGGAGCTCAACAAGGCCGACGATTCCATGGCCTGGAGGGCGCTGGAGATCGACGAGGACCTCCACAGCTGCCAGCTCGCTCCTCTTTCTCTCTGCTTCTATCTTCTTTCTGACTTCTGAGAGGTTTAATGGTGGTGGTGGTGGTGTGCAGGATTTGCTCATCAGCTTGAAGGAGTTGGCCGCGATGTGGGCCAAGAACGCCAGCCATCCTCTCCTCGCCGACAAATTTGATCTACGGACGCTGCGTGCTCTCGGACTCTCGGTATATTACTCCACCACAACTCTCTTCTCTTTCCTCCATCCATCAAAAACTGGCATGGCTGGCATAATGGGTTTTTGACTCCTGAATCTTGAGCTGAGCAATCCATTCCCTGTAATAATCAATTACTACTTCTCTCTTGTTCTACCAAAAAAAAATACTATTCATGCTTTAGCTGATTCAGAGTTGCAGCATTTTTCTAAATGAAGGAGAGAGTTTCATTAATCCCCGCCCCTACTCCAAAGGAATAGATAACCTCACCAGTTTTTACAGCAGCAGCCAAAAGAGAGGGAAAATAAAACAGAGTGCTTAAGAGCGATTAGAGAACAAACAACAGAACAGTCAAACCAACAAAACTAGCTTTGTCCAGCTTCAGCGCAACGCCCCAGCTGCATATTCAGAGTTGCAACATGCTCAAATGTTTTGTCCCTGTGTGTGAGCTGCCTAATTCCCAAACATACTGGAACTCAGGCACGAACTGATGGTAGCAATTCAGGTTTTTGGCCCGACTTTACTTAAAACTATTAGAGGTCTTATATCTATCTGCAAGTGTATGAAGACCTCAGCATTTTGTCCTGTCTTTCTGAAGATTGTAGCCTTTTGCCTAGAATCTTCCATCACATGTATGGCGCAATCTCTTTGCTGATACATGCTTATGCTTCCAGGGATTGTTTTGCTGGAAAGTTTTAAAGAACGACTAAAAGAGACATCTGTAGATCTTTATGTTTTGTACTGAAAAATATTTTTACAACTTTGAAGTTCGAACACCCATTCTAAAATTCCGTTCATGCACTTGTTAATTATTATATGCACTTGAACTTGATCATGCACTTGGTAATTGTTATGTACTTGGTCACTTGTTAATTGTTATGCACTTGGTCCTACAGGTTGGTATTCCGTATTGAATTTTCGTATACCGACCGTGTTCGACATAATTCCGTTCGAATTGGTTCGTTTTCGAAATTCTCGATATTCCGTAAGTTCGCGTTCGTTTTCGTGTCCGGCTTTACCGCTTTCGCTTTCGTTTTCGTATTCAAATGTAGAAGTAGAAAACGGTTGAGGAGTTTTCTGACCGTTTCCGACCGTTTTCATCCCTAGTTAATACCACACAGTATCTTGTTGGACCCTAATCCAACGGGATAGCTGCTGGCCGCTCCCCCTCCCATCACCGCTTCCCCTCCCCTCCTTCCCATCGCCGCTCTCCGGTTTCCCTCCCCACAGCTCCCCCTCCCCCCTTTCTCTAGCGCGAGCAGCTCTGCACCCCTCCCTTGCCTCCCCCCGCCCGCTCATACACCACCGGCGGTCGGCGGCGATCTCATCGCCTCATTGCACCGTCGTCCCCCTCCCCCGTCACCACTACCCCACCTAACCTAATATTTACAGCACCTTTTGTGTCACCCATTCCTTCCTCCACCACCGCCCTTCGCTGCCGCATGATGCCCTTCGTCACTGCCCACTGTCGGATCACCACCTCTGTGGCGTCCCTCGACATCCGGGGGGCGTGGTGAACCCATCGTCACGGCGGCGCTTCATAGATCCAGAGCTAAAGACAGTTGGGAGGGGGAGGAAGAGGAGGTTGCGCTATACCATCGGCAAAAGAAAAATGGTATACCGTTCTTAAGTTTTTCTCAATTAACGTATACCATCGACAACGCTATATAACTGTCGAATGTTTTTCTCTATCATCTCAGTCATTTTTGGACCATTGATTATGCTGTTAGATTCATGTTCGGATTCTATTTGTTTTGTCCTCCTCTCGATAACAGCCTCTAGCATTTTTCTGGAGGTGTGCAGAGGTGCGAGGTGAAGGGGAGACTAGAGTCTGGAGAAACGATTTCACCGATCTCCTTGTTGCCGACAGCTTCTCTGGCTTCTTCTCCGACAATCTCTCTGACAATCTTCTCTGTTCACACTTCTCCGTCGTTCATGCTGCATTTACTTGAAGCAGCAACCATGGGTTGGTGAAGGAAAGAGATGGTTTTGCTCTTGTGTTTTCCCCTCCCATGCATCGTGTCCTTCTCCGGCGGCTTCTCATGTGTGTGTGGTGTGTGTTGCTCCGTGATATGTTTTGTTGAAGTGGGAAGTGGTGAAGATTAGAGGGTGTATCTCTGTGGTGTGTGCATGATGCTTTTCACTGTGCATCCTGGACCCCTTTTTGGTGCCCAGGTGTTTGTTGTTGTAGCACCCGAAAATAGGAAAGTATCGCAACTAATTAAATCGATTGATTTCTTATCTTATCTGGGCTTAAGGGGGATAAATAAAAGGCAAACCCTTTTCTTGTGTAGGCCCTATTCCCATCTACAGAGGTTTGTTCCTCTCCTCCCACCTCTATCCATCTATCTTTCTCTCACTTTGTATGTGGCGCTGCAGGGCCCTTGGTCGGCGGCGGTGGGCGGCGCAGCCAGGGCAGGCGGTGGTGGCACCAGCGGCAGGTGGTGTCGGCCGGTGGGCAGCGGCGGCGTCGACAACAAGCAATGTCGGCCAACGGGCGGCAGCGTAGCGGCCTGGGAGCGGTGTGGCCGGAGGCGTGCGGACCGAGCGCAAGCCGGGAGGCGGCGCGTGGGCTGGGCATAAGCCGACGATGGTGTGGTTGCCTGGGGGTGGCACAGGCCAGCGGCGGCGCAGGCTAGGAGCAGGCCGATGGTGGCGTGGCGGCCTAGGAGCGGCACAGGTCGGGCGCATGGCAAGGTGGCGACAGCGGTGGCCAGCTGCGGCGGAGGCTAGCGGTGGCAGGTGGCCATTGCACAGGGCCAATATGGTGCAGTGAACCTTGGTTCGCTTGGCTGAATGAGTAGTTCGCTCAGCCGAATAGTGATTCGCATGGCAAAGGGCCTAGTGAATCCATTTCATTTCAACCAAGCGGATCTTTTCCTATCTTTGTCGGATCTTTTCCTGTCTTTGTCAAGTTTATCTTAGTCTAATCTAATTCAGCTCTATTCCATCCTGTAGGTTCGCACGTGGCCTTCGATGGAACGTTCAGGCAGTTGCACACCTCTGATCCTTCGTGCAGCGAGTCCGCCAAACGTGATCGAGGCAAGTAGCTTGCGGCCGTAAACTCTCCTTCCGTATATCACATCTGTCATGATTTTGTCATCACTGCTACTAAGTATAATTATCATATTACTAATGCTTGCCTGATATTATTATCATATCACTAAAGCTTACTTGGTTATTATCATATCACTAATGCTTGCCTGGTTGTTATCACATTCCTAATGCTTCTCTGGTTGTTATCATATTACAAATGTTTGCCTAGTTATAGACTTCTATTATTGTATTTATACCATGATGTTTTAGGTTATCTTCTTTCATATGTTTTTAGGTTTATTAGAATACTCAGTTAATAATATTCTAGAATTCAGACTTTTAATTAATGTTTTAGAATTTATGTTTAAATCATTAATGGGGGTAGCATATGAATATGTTTCAAATTTAGGTAAACCACTAGCAATCTTTTAACATTAGGGCTGCTATGTTTATTTTTCGTGATATCATGATTCATTATTCGTATGATTTCGTATGTGAGTTATGACTGATGTATATAATACCTGTTAATCTGACTAATAGTCACTCATAACGTAATAAAACCTAGATGGTTGCCAACCCTTGTGTGAGCTATGTCATAATACCTCTATTGGAATAATTCTTATATCACTATACCATATTATCATTCATGCCTTCCATGCAGCCGGCCTCCACGGACTGCACCACACACACACGAAGCCCTTGCGCAGCAGCATTAACACGCCCCAAATTGCTTACGCTAACATGTATTGCTCACCCACAGCCGGCGACCCTCACCTCCCTCTCGGCCACGTCGCTCTTCTTCTCTTCAAGCAAAATAGCAGCGATTGATGACTTGACTTCAGTTTGTAATTTGAGAAAACAAAAGTCATGGTAGTACTTGGCGCCGTACCAAAACTAGGCTGCAGCAGACCTCACCGCCTCTGGGTTATCATATTTCTTGCATTGCCGTTCAGTCAGACCGCCTCTCCCAATCCAAGGAAGGGCCCATGAAACCAGGGGCTTCTGTTATTACTCTGCTCGTTTGAAGTGGAACCTATGTCTCAGTCAGAACAAATTGGGTCTGTTCATATAGATTTTTACTGGTGACTTTTAGCTATACCTTATAAATAGTAGTATTGATGGATAATGTTGGCTGATAGAATAGTCTTATAGAAACAAGGGTGTTCGTATAGGCTTATGGCTGATAAATAGTACTGACTGATGCATAGTAGTGGCTGATAGAAGCTGAGAGCTTTATATAAGAAAGTGAGCTGATGACTAAAGGATTTGGGACATAACAAAATACGTAGTGTGTTACAACATGCTAAAGCACCAAGTACATGAATACAACATACGCACGTACAACATGTGATGCCCAAACTCATCCTACCAAACCGCGCAATATGCTATTGCGAAGCGTGTCCGTAGGCCTGTCAGACCTCCCAACACTCCTCACCGGAGACTCCATGTCCTCGCCCTCGTCTATGACGTAGCCCTCATCATCATCGGTGTCTACGATGTGCTTATTAGGCGTCACTGAGTCGATGATGAAGTTGTGCAAAGCCATAGTGGCCACTATGACCTTCTTTTGTGTGTCTACGTCGTAACTTGGCATGCTCAATAGAATGCACCACTTGTTCTTCCAAACTCCGAACGCACGCTCGATCGCATTGCGAAAGGAGTGGTGGTAGTTGAATATTTCTTTCATACCCACGGGCCGACCACCTTGGCGAACTCAGGTATGTGGTACCCTTGATTCCTGTATGGAGCTAGGAACCCCTCCTTGTTCGTGTAACAGGAATCCACCAAATAGTACTTTCCTACTGTAAAATGCAATGGGAGATCCAGTTAGTCACCGCACCCGAGTGCACATGCTAACATATAAGTAAGAACCCGCATCGTATGTACCTATAGGTGGGTGCAGAAAGCGGTTCACATAGGTTACCATGGAAACCTATAGGATCTTCGCGTCGTGCGCAGCTCCACCCCATCCGGAAGACACAGACGTGAACCACCCATAGAAGTCACAAATAGCGAGCACGTTTTAACTCATGTAACCGTGTTGGTTGTAGTGCCTCAATGCTATGCGTCATGGGACCGACACTACCATGTGCATACCATTGATCACCCCAATGCAGTTGTTGAATGCAGGTGAAAACGTGCCTACTTCAACCTTCTACCATCCAGGTTTGAAAATGCAATATCATTCCAAAAACACATGCAACATCTTAGTTTCTAAAAGGATGTGCACATGCAAAAGCATAAGAAGAACCGGTACCAGCATGTTGTAATAGTAGTGCGCATGCAAAAGCATTAACAACATAGCAGATTTCAAAAGCACTGGCAACAAAACACTGGCATGATGTACCAATTATCACATCCACATATCAGATTGCCAGATCTTCACACATACATTACCAGAACTAAAATCCATAAGCTTAAATTATTATCGCAGTTGCACATAGCAGTTTGTAACTGGAGCCAGACTAACAAGATAGTAAAAGGAAATTCAATACGATAGCAATAACTAAATGGGCAGGAGGGACTACTGATCAATTCATGCTCTTCGTGTCAACCCAGCTTTGCTTAATCCAGGCAAGGAACCCCTCCGAGGTCTTGAAGTGGGTGAACATTTGACGGTATTAGGCGTGCATGAAAAGTTGACTCATGTAGTAGTACTCATCACTGTCCATTTCATCCTTCTCCGTGTATAAGGGGCACAAGGTCACTGACACCATGGAGCTATGATGGCCTCTGGACTGCTCATACAAGCCCACAAACCACTTGAGCTAGACATCTCGGTAACTCTTCTTGCCTTTCTTCCCATTCAGACACTCTGGCACGTAAGGCCGTTTGCACCTACCGGTGGCTGTGGGGGTAGACTATAGGTGTTAGATCGAGGAGACCAACTAGAGGGGGTAAATAGGTGGTATAAAATTCTTCTCTAATTAATTATCAATTTCTATTTGGCTAAACCAAACAAATAATGTGGAAGCTTAACTCAAAAAGGTTTAGCACAAATAACGCCTAAAACAACCGGGTTCACCTAAGTGTACTAACAAGATAAGTCTATGTCAAGGTTAGCAATTATAGGATGATAAACAATCAATTTAATTCTATGAATATAAATTTCTTGAAAATATATTAAACACAAGAAAACAAACCATAATTGACATGGTTGCTTTTTACCGTGGTGATTGGAGACTTGCCAGTCTCTCCTAGTCCACGTTGAGGTTAGCCTAAATGAATTGGATCGGCTCCATGAATTAAGCTGAAACACCTCGATCCACTAAGGTTGTTCTTCCTCCACCCTGGAGATGGCGAGCACCACACCACGCACAATTCGCCAGGCCTTCTTACAAGTTTCTTAAAAAGATCTCTGCGCACGACGTCTCTAACGCCATCTAGGAGTCAGTAAACTTCAAGAGTAATAAGTCAATCCCCTCGCTTGACTCTCACCACGTGCAACGAATGCACACCACTCAAGTGGATACACAATCCATCTCTACATGCAACACATGTAATCTAGAGCCTTTCTCCTTACTCGCAAGGTGCAACACATGCGCAATTGAGAGAAGGACCTCACACTAGCTCAAGAGAGTAAAATAGAGTGAAGCATTACTGTCTCAAATCGGCCACAAGAGGGTATATATACCCCACACCTCGAAACTAGCCATTGGAACTGAAAAATAGGAATTCCAGAAGTACTCCAAGTAAACAATCGGTACTTTCATTCCCCTCAGCAATAGTCAGAAAACTAGATGTTGCCGACAAATCCGGTTGTTCCGACGTGCAAAGTACGGTACTACCGACTATCGGAAGTATCGTGACACTGGTGTGGAACTATTGATTTCTGTGGGGAATGAGAAGATTCCACACAGGTGTTTCTCTGGAGAAATGTACCGCTACATAAGCCGATCATTTTGCAAATTGGAAGTACCGCTCGTATAGAGCCGGTAGTACCACTCGCTGATAGGACTGCTCACACAGAGCCGATCGGACCGCTCACACAGAGCTGGTCAAAAGTACTGATCATCGACTACACTAGTCCTTGACCACGTCAGATGGTTCGACCACTCAAGTCTCTGACCACGTTGATCTTCGATCACGTTGTCCGATTCGACCACAAAAGTCCCCAACTACGCTGGTCTTCACCCATGTTGTCCAGATCGACCACACAGGTCTCCGACAACGCTAGTCTCTGACCATATCGGTTTCGACCACTCAGACCTCAACCACATCGACCATGTCAATTTTTGACCATGTTAGTCTTCGATCATACAAATCTCTTACCACTTCATCAGTTTCGACTATGTTGGTTCGACAACGTTGATTTCGACCACATAGGTCTTGACCACGTCAGTTTCGACCACGTCGGCTCGACCACGCTGGTTTCAATCACACAGATCTCAACCACATCAGTTCCAACCACGCTGGTTTGACCACACTAGTTTCTAGCTAGCCATACCTTTGCCTTGGGTCATAGTCTTGACATGCATCAACTCATGATGCATCCTTTACTTCAACTCTATCAATACATAATGGATCTTTACTTGACTTGACGATCAACACATGATCATCTCCTCTTAGACATGCATCAACTCATGATGCATCCACCACTTGAGTTGATGATCTTCAACACATAAAGTCATTCTAAGTCTTCATCATTTGTGTAACTTGACCTATTCATCCAACTCATTGAAAATATTAGTCCACAAAATAATTAACATTAATTACTAAACTTCATCATTAACTCATAATAGAGATATTAGATTCTACAATCCTTCTTTTTATTGTAATTCATGGCAATCTCAGCAAATAATGAGATAAAAACTCATTTGCAAGTATACATCATATACACAACACTTGTATACTCTAAGATAAACTTTGAAAGTAAAGCTTACTTGTCTAGTTATCATTAATCATCCAACCATTAACACATAATGGAAGAATTAGATAACGACCTGATTATGAGTATATATGAACTACACAAGCTATATATACTAAAGTGATATGTTTCAAAGTAAAGATACTTAATATGTAGAAATGGAATATAGATCAATACTAATGGAACCACAAAACATAGAGTGAACTTTCTCTAAATGTGTACATACAAGAATGTATTATGAAAGTATATGCACATATTCAAGTTTGACTAATTTGGTGAAATTCATTCTATATTTCGGATATGAGGAATGCAATAAGGTAAGAATGCGATATCGAATGCATACCTCCTATGTTTTTACCTTTTTATCCAAATGAGACTAAGCAATATCATAATCAATAAACATGTTAGTCTCACAATTGTATTTGTCATTATTACCAAAACCAACTTAATGGAGCTCGAACTTATAGTCTCCCCTTTTTGGTGATGAATGACAAATCAATTAACAATAATAGCATTTGGATGAAAATGAATATATGATAGGAAATTCAACTAAGGTGAAGGCACAAGCATAAAGAATTCCCCTTTTTTGATAATTCTAAAATTTTAATAATTTAACAATGCTATTTTCCTCCTTTTTAGCATTAATGTTATTCTCCCCCTTTTGGCATTATACACTTGAATAAAATGCTATTATCCATTCTTGTTCCCCCTTTTGGCATTTATCACCACAGATCAAGGAGAAAGCAAATTTAGCCAAAATGGAGATTTTCCAATATATGAAGCTTGATACCAATTTATTTAATTTAATTTTGGTCATAAAGAGTACGAAATAAACGTATATGACCAAGAGGGAAATTGAGGAAACTAAATGACAAGATATTTGAAACATATTCAAATAATCTTAATCACAAGAGCTCCTTGAAGGCTTTTCAAGTTTTCCCCTTTTTGCATTTGGACCATATTCTAATTTGAGGGTGCAAACTTTCAGATGTTGACATTTCAATTGTGCTTAAAAAGCTAGCTGAAAAACTGACTTAGAAATGTTCAATAAATCTGAGATAAATTGTTAGTATAGATTGACATCTAAGGATTAAAAGTTATTATTATGCCTTCCTCAGGTTATGAGCACACTGAAAGATACAAAAATCACAAAACTTCTCAAAATCACGTGAAGTTCTAAAATTTTAGCATTTTGTCAAACTGAGAAAAGTACACAACTTTCTCAACTGTAACTGAAATGCTTTCAAATATTGCAGAAATGAACTTTTGACTCCTAAGAAACTTTTCAAGTAAGAAATTTCGAAAAAGGAGTCTCCATTCAAAAGTTATGCTAAAATACACTTTGAAAGCATGAGGGTACAAGGATTTTCATTAAAAGCTCAAAAATCAATTTTCACTAAATGAATACCAAATGAAGTAAATGAGAATGAAACACCTTTATTTACAAGATCCATAAAATATTTTAGGAAAATAGGTAAAATAGTTTTTCTAATATTAATATTTTACCCTTTTTGCTTTAGTAGGCCCAAAATACTATATTAGTTTTTCATAAAGAAAAACTCTCCCTTACACAAAGGTTCCACTTATATTTTTTTCTTCTCCTTTGACACAAAAAGGATTTTTTTTTATTCTAGTTTGACTTCTCTTTTCATATCTCTTTTATTTTATTTAACCTTCTTTCCATAATAGGTACCACTTGTAAGTCTTTTGTCCACACTAGGTGTCTTTTAATCTTTTGTGGTTCTTTTGTCTTTTCCATGAAAGTCATATACCACTTTGACATTTATACCACTTATGATGATATTATATAGCATTCTTTAAAAATACTACTTATAACCATGAATGATACCAAGTATAATTAATTCCAACTGTAGAGACTAGATACCACTCATGAGCTTAGATGATATCAAGCATGATTAAATCCATTTGTAAAGATTTGATACCATTTTGAGAGCATACATGACACCAAGTGTGATTGATTTCATTTGTAAAACTTGATGACACTTGTATGATCAATTGGTATCCCACAAGGTTAAACTTGGCACTTCATCTTCCATGATTTCCACTAGATGAAACTTGTAGGTAATACCACTTATAAGAAGATATCACTTGAAGCACCACTTGAGAGAAGAGGATGATACCATTTTAGAGGATACGATTTAGGAGAGATATACCACTTGTAAGAATGGATACAACTTGAAAGATATTATATAGAAGAGCTTGGTTAGAAAAAGATTTTGCTTGACAAGATGAGAGATTTGATACCACTTTGAAAAGGGAAAAAGATGATATCACTTGTAAAGACAAGGATAAAACTCATGCCTATGTCAAGATGATCAAAAGTCTACCACTCTTAGAGAGAATGCCATTTTATAATAAAAGAGTATCACAAAAGGATCAAAATGGCATACGGAGTCAAGAAATTAGTCGAGGGTAGCTAGCAAAATAACAAAGATCAACTTGACTTTGAGGAGCAAAGGGAATAACTGATAGAATTGAAATTAACAGGTTTTCAATAAAATCAGCCATTTTTTAGAGAAATCGAAAGTACCGCAGCTTCACTCCCAGTAGTTCTGGAAGACGGAAATACCGCAGAATGTGCAGTGGTGATTCTACTTTTTTTTTTGAAATCATACCATGGATTGGAATTTTGAAGAGAGGGTTGATATATTGTTGTGCCTTGCTCCAAAGTCTTTCAAAAGGAAATTTAAACCACTTGTAGAGTACTTCCAACTATATGCCAAGATTGAAAATCTTTTGCATATAGATTTTAACAAATTAAGCTTTCATTTTTAAAAACCAACTCATTTTCAATGAAATCTTCAAGATTCCAAGAATGTGCATTAGAGGGTACTTTTAAGCAACCAATTTCATGTATGAGTTGTAAAAACCCTGATGAGCCAATATATGTTACTAATTTTAGCTCTAATGGCAAAGCTCACTAAAGTGCTAGATTGTAACCACTTATGTCAACTAAAGATTTTGTATGAGTTTCTAATCCAAATAACTTTTGTTTAGTTGACATTTTGGGAAACTTTTGAATACCAATAATGTTTGAAATAGCCAACACTAGGTCTTTGGTATTGAACACTTTTCCAAATTCCTTTTAGAGTTGATTTTTGGCCAATTTTGAGTTTTAAGAGAAAACAAGCTACTATATTGCTAGTTTTAGATTAGAAACTCAATTTTACTTGAGATAAGCTTTTCTAAAGCCAAAACCTTCGGAAAACTTTGAAATGCATTGGTGTACATTTTCCAACAGGTTTTTGAAAGATATACTAATAATTTAAAATTTTTGACTTTTGGCTAAAATGCTCAATTTTGAAAAATCAATATTAGCACTTAATCAATTTGGGCATACATAGAGATGTGATACACATGAATATGATTTAGCACTCTCCCTTAATGTGCCACTACATTTTGCTAATGATTACAATAATAAACTTTTAGAATAAGAGCAAGAGCACCCCTTTTAAATGATACTCATGCAATACAACTTACACAAGGTTAAGGGCTAAATATATTAAATATAGATACTTATTACCGAGGATGGCATTGGTTCATGATGTGGTTTGATCGTCCTCAATCTTAGCTCTAATTTTGCATATGGTGTGATTCACCTCTTCATGAATAAGCCAAGCCTCCAATGCCTCTCCAAATACCTATTAAGCATTTAAGTGTATTTCGGTTCCCAAAACTTGGTTGACTCCATAAATATTAGTTACAATTGATTTGGGCACCCAAATATCCCTAGCAATAATATTAGATGAACTAATATTCCTAGCAAACACGTTGCTATTTTTATCTTTCCTAAGCAAATAATGTTCATTAAAAAGAAATGGCTTAGTAATGATACCTTTGAGATAATCCTTACTAAGATGTCTCATTTTCCGGTAATTATAGCAAGTTTGGTAATTGCTACCTCTTATTACCTTCTTGTCTTGCTTATTGCCGGTTTGCCTCATTTTTTATGGATTCGTCTTGTTATCCAACTTGTTGGGGCACTTAGAGGCAAAGTGACCAGTCTCATTGCAACCATGGCACTTGGCATATTTCTTCGTATGGTCTACATTGTGCCTTGTCTTGCTATTCTCCTTCTTCTGGGAGATGAAGCCTATACCTTTTTTTGTCATTTGGTGTTCTTTGACTTCCCAATATTTTGTCAAGAGAGGCATTCCCTTTAGATTCTTTCCAAGTCATTCTTCAATTTTGTGATTTGGGTCTTGAGCTCATTATTTTCCTCTACAAGGTTAGTCTTAACAAGCATAAAGAAAGTAGATACATCTATTTTTGAGCAAATCATCACAAGATGTGAATATGTTAATTTTAGATGAATTGTAAGAGCTAGGAGCTATGTATGGCATATCAACTATTAGATCACGTGTAATACCTATATCCACATTTGGCTTAGAATATTCTTTGAAAAGAAGAGACTTATGTTCTTTTTTTAATACATCATAATTATTTTAAAGAGTGATATATTCTTTCTATAAAATTTTAAAATTAGCCTTTTCTTTTACAAGAAATTAATTAAGCTCTTCTAACATATCCATCAACTCATCATAAGAAAATGCATCATTGTTATTATCATTATTTACCTTCTTGTTACCGTTGGCCATAAATCATCGAGTTGATTGTACAGGGAATGGTGGATTCTTCATTGATGGAGCTAGAAGTTGAACATTCATCTCTCGACGTCCACTCTTGTATGCAATCCTCATCGGATGAGGTGGACATTTCATGTTTATCTTGAATTTTTGTCCACATATCATGAGCGCTCTCAAGATTATATATTTTGTTGAACACGTCTACACACAAAGCACTAAAAAAGCATTAGTTGCTTTAGTGTTGAAATATGATCATTTCTCATCCTTAATTGTTGGAGCAAAAGGATCCTTTGGAGGACAAAAGCCCACATCTACAATCCGCCATATTTTTGGGCTCATGACCTTAAAATAATAAATTATACAGATTTTTCAATTATCATAATTGGTGCCATCAAATAGATGTGCTTCATCTAGGTACACTATGCCTCTAGTTGCCATCCTTTACACTTTAATCAGTGAAGCCTAATAAATGAGAAACCAAACTTTAATATCACTTGTTAGATCGAGGAGACTGACTAGAGGGCGTAAATAGGTGGTCTAAAAATTCTTCTCTAATTAATTATCAATTTCTATTTGGCTAAACCAAGTAAATAATGCAAAAACTTAACTCAAAAAGGTTTAGCATAGATAACGTCTAAAACAACCGGGTTCACCTAAGTGCATCAACAAGATAAACCTATGTCAAGGTTAGCAATTATAGGATGATAAACAATCAATTTAATTCTATGAATGTAAATTGCTTGGATATAAATTGAGCACAAGAAAATAAACCAAAATTGATATAATTGCTTTTTACCGTGGTGATCGGAGACTTGCCGGTTCCCCTAGTCCATGTTATGGTTAACTCAAATGAATTGGACCGGCTCCACGAATTAAGCCGAAACACCTCAATCCACTAATGTTGCTCTTCCTCCACTCTAGAGATGGCGAGCACCACACCCCTCAACAATTCGCTGGACCCTCTCATAAGCTTCTCGAGAAGATCACCATGCACGACACCTCTAATGCCATCTAGGAGTCGGCAAAATCCAAAAGTAATAAGTGAAGCCTATCGCTTGACTCTCACCACGTGCAACGAATCTACACCGCTCAAGTGGATACACAATCCACCTCTAGATTAGGGATGAAAACGGTCGGAAACGGTCGGAAAACTCCTTAACCGTTTTCTACTTCTACATTTGAATACGAAAACGAAAGCGAAAGCGGTAAAGCCGGACACGAAAACGAACGCGAACTTACGGAATATCGAGAATTTCGAAAACGAACCAATTCGAGCGGAATTATGTCGAACACGGTCGGTATACGAAAATTCAATACGGAATACCGACCTGTAGGACCAAGTGCATAACAATTAACAAGTGACCAAGTACATAACAATTACCTAGTGCATGATCAAGTTCAAGTGCATATAATAATTAACAAGTGCATGACCCTTGGTCTTAAGTATTAACACAATAGCCGACACAAATACAAATACAATACAAGTCTAGAACAAGCAATTAACAGCTAGTAGAACATCTACAGTTCATCAGCATCATCCATGAGGTCAGGATCGCTTTCCATATCTTTTGCTTCCTCATTGTCCTCCTCAGAGTCCTCATCCCCCTCCTTGTCCTTTTCCTACAAGTTTGCAAAGTGAATTAAAATTAGATGTAGCAATAGCATATTTCAGAGCAAGCAGTCAATAAACATACACATACCTCAATTTTCAGTTTAGCCACAACATTAGCCAAAGCCTCAACCTCAAGATCACTCACAATTGATCCAACCATTTTAGAATCTGAAAAAAAAATTTGGTATTCCGTATTTCGAACCGAATTTACAATATGGTATATTCCGAATAAAATGTAGAAAAGTAGAAAACGGTCGGAAAACGCCTAAACCGTTTCCGCTCCGTTTTCGAATTTGGTATTCCGTATTTCGAACCGAATTCGAATTTGTCCGAAAATACGAATTCGATCGGGTCAAATGTAGAAAACGATGCGGTTCGGTACGGGATATTTCCGTTCCGTTTTCATCCCTACTCTAGATGTAACACATGCAATCTAGAGCCTTCCTTCTTGCTCGCAAGGTGCAACACATGCATAATTGAGAGCAGGGCCTCACACTAGCTTAAGAGAGTGAAATACAGTGAAGCATTACTGTTTCCAACCGACCACAAGGGGGTATATATACCCACACCTCGAAACTAGCCGTTGGGATAGAAAAATAGGATTTTTGTAAGTACCGCAAGCACACAACAAATACTTCTGCTCCCCTTAGCAATGGTTAGAAAACTAGCCGTTGCAGACAAATCTGGTAGTTTCGACGTACAAAGTCCAGTACTATCGACAATCGAAAGTACCGCAGCACTCATGCGGAACTACCGATTTCCTCATGGACGAGAAGACTCCACACAGGTGTCTCTCTGGAAAAAATGTACTGCTACACAAGCCAGTTGTTTCACAAATCGGAAGTACCGCTTGCACAGAGCCGGTAGTACCACTCGCTGATTAGACCGCTCACATAGAGGTAGTTGAAAGTACTGATCGTCAACTATACTGGTCCCTAACCACATCAGATGGTTCGACCACTCACGTCTCCGACCACGTTGATCTCCGACCACGTTATCCGGTTCAACCACACAGATCTTCGACTATGCTGGTCACCGACCATGCTGGTCTTCAACCATGTTGTCCGGATCGACTACACTGGTCTCCAACCACATTGGTTTCGACCACTTAGGTGTTGACCATGTCGATTTTTGACCATATCAATCTTCGATCGCATAGATATCTCACTAGTATGTCGATCTTCGACATTGTCAATTTTGACCACACAGGTCTCGACCACGTCGGTTCGACCACGTCAATTTCGACCACATAGGTCTCGACCATATCGGTTCGACGACACTGGTTTTGACCACACTGGTTTCAATCACATAGATCTCGGCCACGTTGTGATACGGGGAGGGGTCCTGATCTTCTCAGTGAGGAACCATGGATAGTTGATGCGAAGTAGACGATATCGCTAGTTGAACACTCGCGCCAATGCACGAACCCTCAACTCTTCGGAATACGCCCAAAACACACCGGATAATTGTTCGTCGCGAGACCACAAACGACGAACGCCAAGTCCACAATTCCCAATGGAACGACAGCTTGACCTTGAATTGCAAAATGAACAATGGATCGCCTAGTTCTCTCTCAAAGTCCTCGCATGAACTCTGGTGTTGAAAGAACAAGCAAAAGCAATGTTTCAATCTTATGCATAAAATTGGTCTCCTCCTAAAGGCTGCCAATACAAGGCTTATATAGCCCCTTGGGACATCCATATGGTCCCCAAACCAAGCACAACTCAACCCTATATGGTTTTGGATACGAACTCTCACAAAAAGGAAACTATATTTTTCACTTGTCATATTATTTTAGTCATAACGTTTTATCCGTGATGAATTTAAAGGTGGGACTAGATCCATTGCGTATCCTTTGAAATTATCTTTCCAACGAGTACAAGAACACCTGAATCGGACTCCGTTTGTGAAAGTTATGGCATTTTTAGTAACTGCCTGTCAGGCTGTCCCGAACCGAATCCGAATTGAATCCTGAGTTGAATCCGAGTTTGAATTGGGTTGAGCACGTGGGAAGTCCGAATTTAGCTTAAAAATCTTATCCAAAACTTGTAGTTTAAGTCCTTGGGCTCCTCCTTTTTGCTCTCCCAAGTCTTCACATGAGTCATACCTAAGAATATATAAAATACTAGTATGAGGTAGTATTCCAAGTTCATCATCAATTAAAGGAAACTCTTTAAGAAACAAAAGCACATGTTTGTTTGAACGCTTGGCTCTTACCCTCGTAATTGGGCCCTCTGGTTCTTGGTTATTCTCATGCATGCTTGGAGTGGAAGATGTATATGTAATGGGGATGTCCTCATCAGTATGTGCATGACCACCAATAGGAGAAGATGTATAAGTGTTAGGGATGCCCTCATCACATTGGTTCCGACCACGCTGGTTTCAATTACATAGATCACGACCACGTTGGTTCCGACCACACTGGTTTCAATCACATAGATCTCGACCACGTCGGTTCCAACCACGTTGGTTTCGACTACTTCGATCTTCGACCACACAGGTCATTGACCACGTCGATCTTTGACCTCGTTGGTCCGACTATGACGGCTTAACCATGCTGGTTCCAACCACGTTGGTTTGACCACAATGGTTCTTGATCACACAGGTCTTCCAGCCACTAACAGATGCAGTAGTTCTGGGATTACAAAGCTGGTAATTCCGTTCAACGGTAGTACCACAAAACACACTATAGTAGTTCCGATTTCCCTGGGAAGTGTATATACTTCAACAAATTTTACAAAACACATTTGCAAACTACAGTATCATGCACACAAAGATTATCCATGATTTCCAACAAGTTGCAAGACATATTTGCACACTTTTAGAGTCATGACACACGGATTATATACGTGAGTTTTAACCATTTGCAAAATACATTTGCAAATATAAGAGTCATACTACAAAGAATATAAACATGGACTTCAAACACTTGCAAAACATATTTGCAATGTATAGTCTCATATTACAAGGATTCAACACATGAGTCACAGCTATTTGCAAAACACATTCGCAAATACAAGTCTCATGCTAAGGAGAGCTAGAACAAGTGAGGTTGAGCTATCAACACATGATGAGACTCAAGCTACTAGACATGACCCCTCTTAATAGTACGACAACCTATACTAACAACCTGGTCTTTCAACCAAACACCAAAACTGGTAAAAGACTAGAAACATATTCTTAGCCCTAACTAGTCATATCTTTACCTTAAGTCATAGTCTTGACATGTATCAATTCATGGTGCATCCTTTACTTCAACTCTATCAATACATGATGGATCTTTATTTGACTTGATGATCAACACATGATCATCTCCTCTTAGACATGCATCAACTCATGTTGTATCCACCACTTGACTTGATGATCTTCAACACATGAAGTCATCCCAAGTCTTTTTCTTTTGTTAAACCTAACCTATTCATCCAACTCATAAAAAATGTTAGTCCATAAAACAATTGTCATTAGTTATCAAACTTCACTATTAACTCATAATGGAGGGACTAGATTCTACAATTTTCTCTTTTGTTAATTCATGACAATCTCAACAAATAATGAGATAAAAATCCGTTTGCGAGTATACATTATGTACATAACACTTATACTCTAAGATAAACTTTTAAAGCAAAACTTACTTATCCGGTTGTCATTAATCATCTAACCATTAACACATAATGGAAGAACTAGATGACAACCCGATTATGAGTATATATGAAATACACAAACTATATATACTCAAGGAATATGTTTCAAAGTAAAGATCCTTAATATATGGAAATAGAACATGGATCAATACTAATGAAATCACAAAGTATAGAGTGAACTTCGCCTAAATGTATGCATATAAGAATGTATTGTGAAAGCATACGAACATATTCAAGTTTGACTTATTTGGTGAAGTTCAATATATATTTTGGATCCGAAGAATGCAATAAGATAAGAATATGATATTGAATGCATGCCTCTTATGTTTTGCACGTTTTCATCCAAACGAGACTAAGCAATATCAAAATCAATAAACATATTAGTCTCACAATTATATTTATCATTATCACCAAAACCAACTTAATGGAGTTTGAACTTACAACAGGTCGCTTCACTCCTCATGGCCATGGCTGGGCTCAGCACCGGGCACATATGCGTCCGCATTTGTGCAAACGGTCTCGTCGAAGAGCCTCTCCAAGAAGTCCTCGTGGGCGAGGGGCACCTTCTCAAACTTCTTGATGTCTTCCATCATCTGCAAACAGAAGAGGAAACACACGGCAATCATCAGTTGGAGCACGAACCATAGAGCATAATGAATAGAAAGTTGGGGGGCTCCTCCCACCACACAAGGTTAGCTGCAATTATCTCGGTGGCTAGGTTCATGCCGATGTTGGTTGCGCGTAGCTTAAGAGTCCTCCAATTAGACAAATCTCTCTTAAGTGCATGCCACTTGTTCTTCATTTGTTTGCACGTGTACTGCCGGCCGGTCCGCTCTTCGAACTTCCGAAGAAGGTTGATGTACCCCTTACCGAATAGGCAGTGTTGTAGGTGGTTCTCGATGTCGATTTCCTCCAGGCAGATGTCAATGAAATGGCCGGTGGCCTCGTCGTCCCAAATAGCGTTAGGCGTGCGCTTGGGGGCATCTCTAAAATCTCGGTGCTATGAATCCACATAGTGGACAATACAACAATCACACACATATAAATGAAACCAGATGATAATCGCCGTGGAATGGCACTACGAACGAGATGATGCATGCAAACATAAGCTCACACAGAGTAATTACCTTCAATTAGGATGGAGGCTAGCGGGGGCGGTGCAGATCGCAATGGAGGTCGAAGGGGGTGGCGTAGATCGCGACGAAGGTTGGACGGGCTGGTGAACATCTGGACTGAGGGTACTAACAGCGGGCGAGGGTGGATCGGGGTGTAGGGAGGCCAGATCTGGCTGCTGGTGGGGGGCGTCGAAGGGGGATGGATAGAGTGGGTAGATCGGGAGCAGACGGATAGGGGCATCGGAGGGGGCATGGAGAGAGCGCTGGAGGATGGTGCTGACTCGTCGGGATCGAAGAATGAAGGTGTCGGAAGCGGAGCCAAAGGCTTCACGAAATAGGGAAAGTGACAGGGGCATCACATGGCCTCACTTCTAAAAGCCGTTTACCAAAGGCTATGGCCCTGTTTTTTCAGTTTTTAAAAGTTGTTTTTCAGCTTTTCTACAATAACTAGCTTTTAAACGGAGTATTTTTTCAAGATAGGGTCTACTAGTTAATTGTAATACATACTTTACTAACTTCATTTATATCGGTAAAAACCACACGTGAGTTTTTATTACTCTATAATATCTCGTACAAATACAAATAGTCGAAAAGTCACAAGCCGTAGTAAAAAAAAACAGGCCCTATATAAACAGGCATTAATAACACCCTCTCATCTCATCACATGAACCTCTTTTTGTCTGGTTCTCTTTTTTTTTTTCAATGCATAATGTAGCTCCTGCCATGGGTAACATGAGTGTGTCGTTTTTGCAATTGCACGGCGAGGGAATATTCTCCACAATATCTATTTTACACAGATTCTGTTCATTCAGATCCACATTGTTGCAAGTGTTACTTGATTTTAGTTTAACTGTGCTGGATCAGCAGTCTCTTCTCGCAGGTCGCGGCGCGTTCTTCTTCTCTCTAGGTACGCGCCGTAGCGCTTCTAGAACCTTCCATGCCCAACTGCATTCTGTTCCTTCCCTAAATTTGCGGATAAATTCCTTCTCCCTTATCCTCCCATTTGTGCGGTGTATCTCGAGTTCAGATAAGTGGAGGAAGGTGGGGCGATATGGTGGATCTTTCGCTCGCTTCGATTTGGTAAAGTTTGTTGCAAGATTCAGCAATTTGGGATGGGATTAGTGGGAAAGATTCGATCTTTGAGTAGTCAGCTCTGGAATCATTGCAAGATTTGATTTTCAGCCGAAAGCGCCTGGCTTTGGAAGACTAGGTCTGAATTAGCATACGAGATTTGGGTATATTCTGACACCGGAATGATGCGATCTTTGAGCTCTTTGTAGCGCATGCGTCGCGGCATTAGCAAGGCCACCTTGATTAGATGTAGAATGAGCTAGGCTGCGGCCATTATTGTGCAAGGTCCGGTTTCTTCTGAATTAGCATACGAGATTTGGGTATATTCTGACACCGGAATGATGCGATCTTTGAGCTCTTTGTAGCGTATTGCGTCACGGCATTAGCAAGGCCACCTTGATTAGATGTAGAATGAGCTAGGCTGCGGCCATTATTGTGCAAGGTCCGGTTTCTTACATACTTTCAGGTTTACTGTGGATGCAATAGCTGTCCTTTTTTTAATTTTCTTGTGCAGACAATAGAGATTGAGATCGTTGTATACTTGTACTACTTGGTTATTGTAATCACTGTAATCATTACTTGATGGAAGCCAATTTTGTTGTGCAGAACATTACTTCAGTTAATGCACAGTTCAGTAATTCCTGAGGTACACAATGGAAATTATTATCATCATCTCACTTGTTGTGCTTCTTGCACTGGGAGCCCTCTTTCTTATCCCAAGATCTAACAACAAAGGTAAAAGTCACATCACTTGTAATTTTAACTGAAGTCAGTTCAAAAGCATTGGCACTGAATAATGTTATAATACAGGTAAAGGAAAGGGAACACATTCAGGAGGCAATGGAACGGTGAATTCCATCTTCCATATTTGCATAGTGTAGTTTTCTGTAATGCGTGTACATCTAATTTACTTTAACAAACAATTTTAACATATGCCCAGATGCTTGAAAATATGCTTTATGTCTGTTCATCTAAGGACAATATTGTTCTAAGGTAATCCAAAATGCACACCATTCTCATTATTTGCTTACTGCCATTTCAAATTCAGACATCTGGGAGCTATACAAAGAAAGAAGTATCAACTCATAACACAAGGAAGGATTGTTGGATCATAATTAATGACAAGGTTGGAAACATACATCTACCAGTTTACCAACTGCCTTTATCTCGAATTACTGTGAAAGTTTGAAATTGGAAATTTTATATTGTTTTGTCTCATGATTCGTCAATTTTGTGATTGATCCAGGTTTACGATGTAACTCCATATGTGGAGGAGCATCCAGGTGGTGATGCCATTCTAAACAATGCTGGTGGTGATTCAACAGAGGGATTTTTCGGGTTTGTAACTTCTCGTCTATAGTTTACAACTATACATTGTATTCTGTCAATGTCGTTCTTAAATCATGCTTTTGTGAAACATCTTGTGTTACTGTTTTAGCATTAATCACAGAACTGTCAGATTTTACTTTTCTGCATCTTTTCTAGGTGAATGTTTTCTGCAGATTTTTAATAATTTAATAATCTTTTGAGAGGTAGTAATTTAGTAACTGACAAGGCTAGACTTACGGATCTTTATATTCCAACTTAAATCATTCAATCAACCAACTTAGTAAACATGTATCAAGGATATTTGTAGTTTTCCTCTCATGACAACAAGCAAAGGCAATCAGGCTCTCCGGTTTTTGATAGGAAACACTAGGAAAGGATGCCTAGCAATGATTTGCTATTGCTGGAATCACCCTAAGTTATTGTGCAATGATTTCCTGTGTTTGGGCAATGCTCATGTATTCTTGCTATCACCGAAACTGTTTGTGTCCGGCCCCTAAAAAACATTCTAGGTCCATATCCATGATCCCTGAGGTTATGTATTCTTGCACGAGAACATTAATGATTTCATGAACTGAATAGGAAGATCCAGATCATGGGTGCTCCAAAGGGGTAAATTACTTTCTAAACAACAACATTGATGGTGATCTTTCTTATCCTATCCTTTTTTCTCAAGGAGAGATACATCTGATTTTGCTATTGGTATTTCCATTTTTCACTTTCACAACTTTCGTGCCCTTCTTTTTTTATGGCTTAGATAAATATAATAACTCAACGCGCTTTCAGCCCACAACATGGAACGAGAGTCTTTGATATCATCGAGGATTTCTGCATCGGCAAATTGAAGGACTGATGACAGAAGTTCCAAATGTGAACCCTCGCTGTCTTCTACAGTTTCTTGTAGATGACAAGGAGTGAAACTTTTTCCTAAATGTGATAAGGACGACTCCTAGCTTTGTGGTTCTGAATTCATCTTTGACCTGCTACTTTTACTAGTAAGAGTGTTTGGACACCATGGACTATTGATGTGTTTTGAATGTTTTCTTAGATTATCTCATTCAAAAAGATATGTTTGAATAAGTTTATGCAACTTCTCAGATCAGACAACGAATTGGGCCAACTTTCGTATTGATTTTTACCATGACAATGAAAGGGCATATACTCAGTCCAATTCTCCCCTGGTCGTGTCTGAGAATTGCGCAGCTGCTGGGCTTAAGGGAACACGTTTTATTCATGAAGTGCTCGTACTTCTATTCATGAAATAATCTTGATGGATACAATAATACGAGGTGGTCTTTCAAGCTTTGGTCAGGTTTATCTGTGAGATTGTATAACAGGAGTAAAATTATTGGCCCAAGAGACAGACAATTCTTCGATGGCGCCAAACATCACATGATCTTATTTTTCTGGACATAAATCAATAATACAATGCCAAACTCCCAGTGGCAGTCGGGAAAAAAAGAAAGAAACAAAAAGGAAAGCACTATTCTCATCTCCTAAAGTTTACACCTGCACTGACCGAGGAATCGAAACTTCTGTTCTTCCCTCCTCTGTCCCTGGACAAAGGCCAGAGCTCAGGGGGCGGTCACATTAGCTGCATCTCTAGTGTTCAGCAGCTATGCAAGGATTGGTACTCTTCTCTTTGCCAGCATCTCATGCAAACAAGCTGGAAACATCAAAATTCGGGTCGAACTCGAAGTCCACCGAGAAGTCGGTCTCCATGGCGGGCACCGGCGTGCTCGTCACGGCCGTGAGCGCAGACACCACTTCTTGTAGCTCGGACTGCGCCCACCAATCTGCGTCGGCCATCGGTAACGGGGCCATGGAGAGGTGGTTGGAATCCGAGGTCGCCGGCGAGACGAGGGATGGCGACACCGACACGCCCTGCGCGAAGCAGTTCTCCGGCGTAGACGGAGTGGAGAACGGGTTGTGCTCCGGCGCCAGACCACTCACCGGCGAGGAGAAGCAGAACGGCAGCCCCTCGGTCTTCACTGTGAGGCTTGAGCTCAGGCTCTGAAGAAGGCTATGGGCGTCCGGGTTCTGCACCGGCTGGCTCTTGCCGGCTGCAGCCTGGCTTGCCACCGCCTTCTGAACACAGGTGTGTGTGCCGTGGTAGATCACGTCGAAGACCGTCGGGTCCTCGTCGGTGCGCTGCACCTGCTTCGTCGCCTCGCATCCCTGAGAGTTGCGGTGCGTGCAACGGTAGTAGCCCCTGCAATGTTGCACGATTCAGGTCAGACATGCTGAACAAAACCTTGCAAAAGTATCAGTTTTGAACTCCGATTTTTTTTTTCAGAAAAGTTTATGATTGTGAAGACAGAACAAGATTAGCACAAAACAGCATCACCTATCTAATTGGAACACTGTTTCTTTTTAACATATCCAATCAGATGCAACAGGTGTGCGCCGCACTATCCATCCAGTGAAAAATTACACCATCCTCTGTTCCCATCTGACAAGTGGAGGCCAAGCATCTGGGAACAGAGGAAAGGCTGCAGCTTTCACTGAAGGAAAGGACAACCACAATATCCAAATCCAAAAGCAGAAATCTCGATGATCTCGCAGAAAGCAAGGCCAATGATTTTGTTTCCACTTGCGAAAACATGTGCGGATTAGGCTCTGAAAAAGGAAAATCTTTGTGCTGAAATGTGCCCACAGTGAAGCAGTACCAACCTTGGGTGCTTGGCTCCAAGAATCTCCTTCTGCCCATACTTCCTCCAGCTATGACCATCATCGATCGGGGTCTCCGCTCCTCCCGCTGAGCTCACCCTAATCTGATGCTTCCGCTTCTCCATCGTCTTCCTGCAAATCCAAGAAGAAACATACACTTAACAAATCAGCGAAAAGAAGCTGAAAAATCTACTGCAACTGATTCATGAATGATGAGTTCATGGCATGCTTTAACTTGTTCAGTGAATAGTATTCACCTCTTCCTGTTGGTCTTGAAAGGCATGTCGGAGACTTCGCTGAGCGGGCTGGGCGTGGCCGGGAGCGGCGAGTCGAGGCCGGCGTCGCCCGCGGAGCGCTTGCGGCGGTCGAAGCACCCGGACTTGATCCTGCCGATGGACCTCTCGGTGAGGGAGAAGATCTGCGAGGCCAGCTGCTTGCAGAGCTCGGGAGACCCTCCCAGCTGCAGCTCGAGCTGCTTCACCAGCTCCTTGATGTGGCTCAGCTCAGTGACCACTAGGCGGCTGCCTCCATTCCCCTCCATGCTATCCATCTCTTGGTCTTCCTTGCCGCTAGAAAATTCCTCTCAAATTCTCGAGGTTGTAGAAGCACAAGACAAGCCAAGAATTGATCAAAATGGTGTTGTAAAATTGGAAGGCAAGAAAGAATTGCGCAAGGATTTCTCGAGGTGTGTGGAAGAGGCTAATGGAAGAGTGGTTGGAGTTGAGGTGAGGGGGGGAGTGAAGCGAGGGGAGGGGAGGTGTTTATATAATGTGGGGAGGAAGAAGGCTTAGAAGGGGAACGAAGAGCGTTCGCGTTAAAGTGAGGGGAAGCACACGATTTTGACCGGTGAGCTTGTAGAGACTGAGATTTAATTGGCCAGCCGCATGCCGGATCGGGTTGTAATTGGATGCCTAAACAATAGTTAAAAGGGTCCGAAAAGCTTCGGGTGCGTTTTTTTATGATGGCTTTTGATCTAGCCTGTTCTTTTTTGCTGCGGCTTATAATTTTTGGCTGAATTTTTTAAATTTTGGCTGTTTGCAATAAAGATTACGGAGAGAGATACCCATTTGCGATTGTGGTTGATACAGATATTAGGCTTTTAACGTGTACTATAATTAACTTGTAAATCTCATCTTGAGAAAATACTCCATTTAAAAGTAGGTACTGTAGCAAAAGCCAAAAGCCGCTTTTAGAAACCGTAAAGAACAAGCCCCAAGTGTGATCGTTTGTATGAATGAGCTGAATGTGAATAAACCGATAAACTGATTCAAAAAGTCTATCCCAATAAACTGCTTCAAAAAGACAATAGAAAAATCGTTCCATTTATTTATTTGAATAAGACATAAGTTATAAATCATAAGTAAAAAAAAGGGCTTTTGCTTGGCCCTTTCTTTAGAACATCACCATATTCATGGGAGCCAAAATGTTACTGTAGTAAACTTTTCTTTTGTATTAGATGTTTGGAGAAATCAACTGTATTAGATGTTTGGAGAAATCAACTGTATTAGATGTTTGGAGAAATCAACATCACCATGGGAACCAAATTGGTACTGTACCATGGGACCAGACCCGACCCGGTGAAAATCGGCGAATTACAAGGCTGCCTGAGCCGTGCCATGTGCTGGCGAGTTCGATCGTACTAAACTCTATTCTTACGGGCTTCTAAAATCTATTTTTTTAATAGTAAATAGCTTATCTATAATACTTAACTTTTAAATAGATCGGTTTTTTAAAATTAGATCTACTAGTTGATTGTAGTACAAACTACAGTAACTTCATTTATGTGCCTTTTCTTTTTTGCTTCGGCTTATGGCTTATGACTGCAGCTTATAATTTTTAGACTATTGGCAAGAGAGAATACGGAGTAATAAAAACTCGTGTGCTGTTTTGGCCGATATAATTGAAGTCACTACAGTGTGTACTACAATCAACTTGTAGACTCCGTCTTAAAAAGATACTCTGTTTAAAAGTTAGTTACTGTAGAAAAATAAAAAACAGCTTTTAAAAGCTAAAAAGAATATGTCCTATATCGATCAAAATCGTACACGGATATCTCTATAAACTTATTTATAAGTTGTTATTATTATTTATAAACTAAAATGAAAAATTAATAAGAACAGACCTTAGGACATGCCATCTTATTGTTACGTTCGCTCAGCGCTCGTTTTTTATGTTTGCGGTTACTATGCTATGCTGCGGAATTTAATTAGTCCTTGGAAACGTAAGGAACCTAACAAGCTGAGCTAGCTAGGCATGCACCATCTAGAATCTCTACTTGACGTTTTCTCGAGGCCCTTGAGATCGACGGCACATCTAAAGAAAAGTTCGGTATAAGCTTACGGCGTTGCAATGCTGCCTCGTTCAAATTGGGAATATGTAATGGTTCCAAACATCGCTTTCCAGCTTGTTTGGTTGCGTGCTTTGGTCGGTACTCGCTGCGCCACTCTTGTGTGTGTGTTGTTTCTGGTGTTTTTAGCGAAAGACCTTAAGCTGTTTCTGGTGTTTTTAGCGTAAGACCTTAAGCTACTCTTTCCACGCTGTTTCACATTGAAAGTACTAGCTGGTATGAAAATTAAAGTCGTCAGTGCAATTGTGAGCAAATTTTCCTTTCATAGTTTGTTGTCTCTTTTACACTTGCATTTTTCTCTGAGTGCAATATGTCAAACGTTCAGAATTTGTGCTCACAAAGCGCACGTAAATCCTACCATTTGAGAAGAAAATCAAGAGTGTCTTACTGAAGTTATTTTCCTATGACATCTGGTACAACAAGTCTTTTATTTCTTTTATTACTGGCCTAACAACGATTATGTATATGCACCATCTTCAGCAGTGCTACTGCCACTCAGTCAGACAATTATATATAAATTAATATTGATATACAATATTAAATTGACTTATTTACAATGACCCGTTCACTGATTCCCAACACTGTAAGAATCTTATACCAGAGAGAGAGAGAGAGAGAGAGAGAGCTAGAGAGATGGGGATTATTTCAAAGGCCAATTGGCCATATGATGCTGGCCAATTCAATCCAGCCCCTTCGCATGCTCGAACAGGAACCGCACTAGCAGCTGTTCGTACAAACCATTGATCCAGTGGATTATAAAGTATGGAACTACTGCCCGAAGAAGTATTATACGCTTCCATTATTAGTTGTTCTTTAGCCACATAGGTTATGACATGTCTATTTTTAATTTCGCAGCCATGTTGTTGATACCGTAATCATCATATCAACTAGCCAATTGGTCAGCCTTCCAAACAAAAAAAAAAGCCAATGGTCGCATGTGCTCTCAACCATTTCTTCAGCCGTTATCCAAGTACAATCCGACGAGCTTTCAAGTATTAGATTAACTCCGGAATTTCTTTTGCTATAACAAGAAGGTGGACGATGTTACTTCATAACAATTTTCCTCAAGAACATCACCTACGCACGCTCAGTTTTCCAGCATTAGAATTCCATCTTGGCAGCGCGTATCATCGATAAGATTGTAATCTTGGTAATATACTCTCGCCAATTATAAAAGAGTGATATTTTTGACTTTTCAAAGTCGACAAGATTTCCCTTTGACCACTAAATTCTCTTATTCTATACTTAATAAAAATTGTAAAAGTACAATATTATAAAGTTATTTTTATGACAAATTCATTTGTATCATTATCATATATCTAAACACCCATATTTTACTTGCGCATCTCCAACAGCTGGCTATTTAGTTAGCTAGATCTGATGTGGCAAGGAAAAAGTAGGAGAGAGAGTAGTCACTAGCGACGAGCAAATAGCTGATCTTTTTTTTTTTGGAAATGGGAAAACCCGGCCTCTGCAACCGCACATAGCCAATCCTTACAAAAATCCCAGTTCAAACACTGGACGAATGAGAAGGGGAGTACACTCAAATACAGAGAAATCAAAAGCAAAGTCTATTATTATTTGGCCACCCATTCTTGGCGAAGACGTCCATAGCGACAACCTCCAACGCTTTGCTTGCCAAACGGATTTTGTCCTTTGTGTCCTCACGCTGCAGCAGCGCCCAAAACCGCAGCCAGTATGACCCCCTGAAAATAGTCTGCAAAAAAGAAGGATTTGGTTTGTTCTCAAAAATAATGTCATTACGAGAACACCAAATAGCCCAAATAATAGCAGCAACCCCCACAAAAATCAATTTTCTATCCACTCGCCGAATGCCTATTAGCCAACTTCCAAGCATGTGTGTAGTGGAGCTAGGAGGGGTTAACCCAATTGCTATCTGAACAATATTCCAAATAGTTTTTGCATGGTGGCAATCAAAAAAGAGGTGTTTAATTGTTTCATTGCAATCACAGAAACAACACTTTTTGCTACCAGTCCAATTCCTTTTAATTAAATTATCCTTTGTTAATATCACCCCTCGCTGAAGGTACCAGAGGAAAATTTTTATCTTTAGGGGGACCTTCAACTTCCAGATAAATTTATGGGTAAAAGGAATATTCGGGCTTATGAAATACAGGTACATCGACTGCACTGAGAACTGACCATTATTATGTAGGTCCCAGCTAAAGACATCCCTCTCATTAGAAAGTTGAATATTAGCTAGTTTAGCTACTAAATTTTGCCAAGCTATCCACTTATCCCCAGCTAAAGCTCTGCGAAACGAGACATTAAGAGGCACTTGATTCATAACAGTCCGCACTGTTACGTGGGGATAATTGACTATGTTATATAAGTAATGAAATTGGTCTTTAAGAGGTGAGGAATCTATCCATGTATCCTCCCAAAATCTGGTTTGTGAGCCATCTTTTATTATAAATGTCCCACATCTTAGAAAATCATCTTTGACCTTTAGCAAACCTTTCCAGAACTGAGAATCCCCAGGTTTAGCAAATAGCTGATCTATTTCACGTAGTCCAAGAACATGAGACAGGAGCATGTGGATCCAACAGTATAAAATAGTTTTTGCTTTTGTCTCTCACCTCCACGTCAGCTGACTATATAGCTAATACTAGATATTACCATTGCGGATGCCCTTATGCTCAGAGAAAAGCTTATCTTTATAGTAGTAAGGGTCAGAGCTCGCATCCCATTGGCGAAGCGACGTGGAAGCTGACCGGGTGGCAGGAATCTTCAAGCCATCTACGCGTAAAGGATGATGACTTCAGCAGGTGCACGACGGCTTACGTTGGAGAGAGAAAGCCAGTGCCAACTGCCAACCACGGGTGAGAGTGTGAATATCGGTATCTTTTGTGGCCAAGCATTGTTCCCCTCTGTGTGTCTTTCATTTTTCTGCCTTTCGTGGTGTGTGTGATGTAAATTCGAAAGGTATTTAATGGCCAAGTTCCTTGACCTTAGTTTGGACCAACTGCAGTAAGTGTGTAGAATATATATATATATATATATATATATATATATATATATATATATATATAAAATAAACGCTCGACCCTAGTCAACCCAACCAGCCAACCGTCCCACCATCTCACCCCATGAACAGTTACTAGCATATGTTAATTATAATAAAGTTACTATCGTATGCACATCAAGTTATCATCTGTAATATATAAAGTTACTGCCGTGTGTGAGTGAAGTTATTGCCAAACACATACATAGTTACTATCTGTTTTAACACTATAAAACTGACAGTACCTCTACATATATTTGATAGTAACTTCACTCATACATGATAGTAACTTTATATGACACGAATTTCGCAGCGTCAAAACATATTCAACATAGATCTTATTATGTTAAGCTCGTAATTTCGAATACCACTGTGCAAACGAATCGCAGATCAAACTTTTGGTGGAAATTTATATATATATAGGACGCTGAAATGGGACACCTAGGTGCCCAGACACCTAGACTCCCTGCTGTTAGATTGCTTTTAGATACGTGCTAGAGCAATGGTATGTATGGTATGTAATATATTAGGTATGCTAAATCAATCATGGAAGGAAAGTCTTAATCATGGATGGAAAGTCTCAATCACACTAGCACGCATCTAAAAGCAATCCAAAGGTAGGGAGACTAGGTGTCCAGACACCTAGGTGCCCCTGTTATTTATACTATATATATATACACACACACACACACTGCATGTATGCATACAAGTTAAGTTACCACACACACACACACACACACACACACACACACACACACACACACACACACACACATATATATATATATATATATATATATATATATATATAATGTTCTGGAGATAGTAATTTTTCGTAGCATTATAATATGAAGTTATCACGTGAGAACTGTAAGTAACTTTCGTGATTATCAATGGTAACTTTATGTTCATCTCAGGAGTACATATTTACACCATCAATATACCACTTAAACATACATGTTATACTTCTTTATCACTTTTTGTGTACTTAAATACTAATTTTAAAATACTCCAATGCAACTTGGTTGAAAAATTTTCATTGAAGTCCTTTATTTTAGTTATATACCTCTTTCCATATATAAAAGGCGTATATACACAAATTATGCTATAAAAAGTGGACTGTGATGAAATTTTTCATTAAACTCACTTTAAAGTATCTTATAATCATTATTACAGTATACTCAAAAGAATAAAAAGATATAACAACATCATTTAATCGGTATGTAAGAAGCGGGAGTATATACTCCCAGAAGAAGGAAATCATTTTTCTATCTGCCCCCTTCCCCCTCTCTATCTATCTATCTATGTGTATATGTGTGTGTATGATCCATCCCTAGCTAGTCAATATTTTTCATAGGAGCAAATTAATAGCAGCACACTTCCCCATGACCATGAGAAGCAGAAGATCAGGAGGATCTATGACAGGTAGCCACTAGAGAGGCGAGGTTGGGGAAGCAGGGAAAGCTTAACACAAACCACATGTGCAAAATGGAGTAGAACAACCTAAACAAAATTAAAGTTGAATCCATGCGGCCCCAGCAAGACAAGGACAGCGTTGGGTGGGTGGAGTAACTGCCAGAAACAAACGATGCTTGCAATATTTTTCCGCAACACTGAAAGGTCCACTTGTTACATCAACGCGTCTTTCTTACCAGTTCAGGGGTTCTTTTTCCTATCCACGTGTTCGTATAGTTGATGAGTATGTACTGAGGGTGAGCGCGACAAAAACTATATGTTACATACCATTTGATAAGAGTCTAAGCATTCAAATATGATTATTTCTAACCTCTAGCTGCCTTCTAAGATTTCTCTAGTTTTAGCATCGTTATCAGTAACTGTATTGTTTTCAAGCTAGCATAGTAGTCATGTTTATAAAGGCGAACGGTATGGAACTTTCTTCTTTCCTTTTGTCGCCCCCACAAAATATTACTCTGCAGGTCACAATAAAGCATGATATGTATATATATTAGATCACAGATGCCTAGACACCATAGTATCTAAAGACAAGAGGGATATTAACATATTCAAAGAGGAATCCATCACTATTTGTTTTCTTCTTCTTATAAAACACATTGTGAAAGAAACTAGCCACATGGGACACTATTAAGCAATCATCTGATTTGATACATTGTGATAGTTGACGCTAATAAATTAAGAGAAACGGAAAGGGAGGGATTCGAACCCTCGGTAAACAAAAGTCTACAATCCCTTGGACTGCTGCGAAAAACACCCTCCGATTTCAAAGCAATTTTTCTCGCATGTTTGTTTTTTTAACTCAAACTCCAGGGGGAAACTTTTCATAACAATGATTATGTATATGAGTGTCAGTCAGACAATGATATATGAATCGATATTGATATACAATATATATACGCATATATTTGCTGCACGGCCATTTTAATTGTTAGTAATTCATTAGAAAGGAGGAAAGTTATTTTGCTGAACGCCCATTTTATGGTTCCCTCAAAATGAGGTAGCTGGGAAGTCAAAATAATGAACAAATTAATCTTACACGGTTGAAGGAGCATAGCACAGCGACGTGAAAATAAGATCCGTACGGGACACGAGAATGTCAGATCATTTATGAAAGAACTTTACTGTTTTCTGTGATATTTTTGCAGAAAATTCAAACGGTTGGAACACGCCCTTGAGCCGAGCGCAATCGGATGAAATTGACTTATTTACGATGACCCGTTGGGTACTCACTATCCTCCCAACACTGTAGGAATCTTATACCCCAGAGAGAGAGAGAGAGAGAGAGAGAGAGAGAGAGAGAGAGAGAGAGAGAGATGGGGATTATTTTGAAGGCCAATTGGCCATATGATGCTGACCAATTCAATCCTGCCCCTTCGCATGCTCGAACAGGAACCACACTAGCAGCTGTTCGTACAATCATCGATCCAGTGGAGTATAAAGTATGAAAACTACTACCCGAAGAAGAAGTATTATATCCTTCCAATAGTTGTCGTTTAGCCACATAGGTTATGTAACGTATTTGCCATGAGTGTATTCGTTAGCCATGTTGTTGATACCGTAATCATCATATCAACTAGCCAACGGTCAGCCTTCCAAGCAAAAAATAATAATAAAATTAAAAAAAAACTAGCCAATGGTCGCATATCAACCATTTCTTCAGCCGTTATTCAAGTCCAATCCGATGGGCTTTCAAGTCGTAGATTAACTCCGGAATTTCTTTTTGCAAAAAGCAGAGGATGCTGATCTAGTCCACTACAAATGCTGAGCACCACGAACTCTCACTAACAAGAAAGTGGCGTCTTAGCATGTTACTTCATAACAATTTTCCTAGAAAATCACCTACGCACGCGTATATCAGCGTCCTCAGTTGACCAGTATTAGAATTCAATCTTCGGAGCGCGTATCATCCATAAGATTGTAATCTTCATAATAAACCCCCCTTTAGTCATAAAAGAGTGATCTTTTTTTACTTTTCAAAGTTACCATTAAATTCTGTTATTCTATACTTAGTAAAGTCGTAAAAGTGCAATATTATGAAATTATTTTTATGACAAATTCAGTTGTATTATTTTCATATATCTAAACTATACATTTTAAACAATTTCTTGAGTCAAAATTAATAGGATTTGATTGCATCGTATTATAGTGTCGCTCTCTGTGTGACTAGAGGGAGTATCTATAATCATTAAACGGTCGGCAAAGTTCACTTATATGACATGATAGTATAACTACGAGTAAATTGTATTTTGCACCGGATAATTTATCTCTTATTTCACTTTACATTATGGTGATCAAATAAAATTTCACTTTGCACTAGCCAATTAATTCCAATCCTAAACAAGTCAATCAAATTAAAAGAACAGAGCAATCAAAATTATGTATAGCGACTTATCATTATGTAGAGTCGGCTTGAGCCAAATAAGATTGGGCTAATACAAAATGAAATTTTATTTAGTTTACTCTGATGTAAAGTAAAAGTATGAGTTAACACTGGTACAAAGTGAAACAAACGACAAGTTATCCGATGCAAAATGTAATTTACTCTATAATTAATCTTGTTGCTTTATGCTTGGAGAGAAAAAAAACTTATCTTTGTAGTAGTAAAGCTGTTTCTAGATGGGATCAAGTTGGTGGGGTTTGAGGGTGAAGGTGAGAACTTGCATATGAACTATTCATATAAATAGCATAATAGTTACTTTTTTTCAAATTTAGCGTTGGATGCCTATTTTTGCAAATTTAGTCTCTTTCTCGAGCTCGGCAGCCATGGCAGATGACACATGTTGAGCTACAGTTGCTCGGCAGTAGCTTCCAAGCTCCGCCACTGTGGCAACCATTAATGGCTCATTGATTAGCACTAACTAAATATGATTAGGACTAATTAAATATAATTAGCACTAATTAAATCATACACATTAATTCACGTGCAGTCACCAGCGACCTACCGAGCTCAGCAAGTACAAGAAGAGGACTATATTTATAAAAATGAGTGTTCAAAATTAAATTTTAAAAAATAGCTATAGCGCTATTTGTAAACAGTAGGGGTGCAATTGGTATGGATTTGGGCAGATATTGCTTATACCGTATCCTAATCCACATTTTTTCTCGAATTTTGAGTTGGATACAGTAAGGCCGGATATGAATACGAATTTGAGTATTCGGAGTTTCAAATATGGTATCATCGAGATGGACACATAACGGTTTTGGATCAGAAATGGATCATAATAGGCAGATAGCACAGACATACAATGAATTTTAGAGCGTACCTCGCACTCTCACAGCATCAACCAAAGCTCTTCTAAACTTCTGATCAACATGTCCAGAATATTCATATTACACAAAGCAATATCGACAAGGAAGCTTCATTCTCACTCAACATTCCGCATCAACTTGTCCATAAGCTAATATATACCTCTTCTACAGTTTAATCAAGGAAACAAACTGAAAGCTAACGGTTAGTAAATGATCATAGCTTCTTTTGGCAAATATCACTTGAAAAATGCACTAAGAAATCAGAATCCTTTAAGGTTAGTGTACATTACTGATGTTGATGATCAATTGCTCGAGGATCTACATGTATAAAGCATGGACAAAAGTGAATCACAATTTATCATAAATGGGAGGGGCAGTAGGAGGATTCACTAGGGTAGGACACCAATGTAAAATTCATGATCCCAAGTGAAAAAGCCTCTTATAGATACACATATAGAGTTTCTCGAGTGCCTAGAGAGCTTGTGGTCTAGTGCAACAGATATGAACACCTTCCTATAAACAATGTGCACCACATAATAGTTAACAAGAAACCTGCACTAGTTTGCTCTAGATGCCAACTAGCACAGCTAAACAGAAGGCTCCTCTTTCGCCTTAAGTAGTCCCAAACGCAACCTAGAAACAAGTTAGGAATTGGTTTTTAGGCAAATAGTTTCTAGCTGAGTAACTTCCATTTTCCCTACAAATGTAATCATTGATAAGGTAAATATTTGAGCAGTTGCAACAACGAAAAGTATTCCATGTTGATGTGATTAAAATAAACTCTTCTTCCAAACCAGGTAGAATATGACTTATCAACAAAAGTTCCTGAGAAAATCTATTTTCATTAGTTCAATTGAATGTGAACCCCCAAAATTAGTTCACAGCTCTTCACAACAAAAGCTCCTGAGGAAATCTATTTTCAATAGTTCAATCGAAGGTGAACCCCCCAAAATTAGTTTGCAGCTCTTTTCTCATACCTACGACATTCCAAACACAAAAGCCTCTCAAAAGCACTCCTATAATATAGGGCATCTCAAACATGGTATAGGTGGAATTCCACCTTGTAGCAACATCTAATGAAAGACCCATCATTGTTTTTAACCCACATTCTGTTGCACATTTCTGGAACCTCCCACTGCAATGGAGAGCCCTTGACAGCTACTACAAATGATCTAATGTTCTGAACTGTAGATACAATTTATTGTAAGCCATCTCTAGCAACAAGATTCATAATATGATTGGCACGTTTCACATGGAAAAATAAACCATTACACACTAGTGAACTTTGCTTTCTGAGCTTAGCAATGACATCTTTAACAAAGACTTCATTTATAGATCCATTGTCCAAAGATAAAGAAAATATTTTCTTTTCAATATACCATCTCATAACACAATTAGTAAATTCCTCAGACAATTTAGCACTGGTATATCATCTTTCAACATGCATGAATTTGACAATTCTTTTTTTGAATTTGCCAATCATCATCGATCCAATGCACAATGACACACACATATTCTTTATTCTGATTTGATTTCCACATGTCCATAGTTATGTTAAAGCGACACTTAATGGTTTTAAAATACTTGTACAATTTCTTCTTTTCTTCTAAAAAGAGGTCCATTAGCTCTTTCCTAACCGTGGTGCAGCTCTTGATTGGAAAGTTATGAAGTAGGGATTTGATAAAGTCAACAAAATATTCATGCTCAACAATATTGAAAGGGTACTCATGCATGATCATCGCTAAATAAAATTTTCTCAAGCTAACTTCTTGACCATACATATACGGTTCAATAACAATGATATTGCCTTTACGATTCTTTTCTACTTTGAGCTGTTGCTAGCCTGGACGAAAATTATGTTATTTCTTCAAATGATTCCAAAAGCATGTTGTGCCATTGGCAGTCTCACATCTGGCACTATACTTACAATGGTTGCATTGCGTCCAATGTTGAACAACCTTCTTCCCATTCTCTTCAATCGTCTTTGTACTCCTAGTGTACTCATCCCAAACAGCTGACGTACTCTTCTTCTGCCTCTTTACACTAGGCTCAATATCCTCATGTTGCAATGCATTCTCTTACATGCCACTTCCAATGGACAGTGCCTCTTAACCTTCAGTTGGCGCTGCTCCCCCTTCAATGGAAGGTGCAAGTGCTGCACAACATGCAGCCACACCTACACTATTACTTATACTTGCACTTGCAGATGCCATCACAATTCACAACGAACTATAGATGTGCTGCAAATCTTGATAGAAAATTAATAACAAGTCAGATTCAAGTATTCAACTTATAGATAGAAGCAAGCATTTTAAGGTAATTTATACAAAAGTATAGCCAATTGAAGTCAACAAAATTTCTACATAATCTAAGAGCTAACATAAGATAATCATTCACCGAAATCATCAAAATATCTTAGTTATGCATAGGCTATATGCCTACATCAACTTTGTGAACCCGTGATTTGATGGTTACATGGCTTCGTTACATAACAGCAACCACTTCACCTTATCTAATCTTAATTTCCTTTTGTTTGCTCTGTGATATGCTGACATACTGGTAAATTTACATTTAGTTCTATCCATAAAGATTGTCATCTATCCTCTTTTTTTTCTCGCACAAGTATGATCCACAAGACGCATATTAAGTGAGACAAAGGCATTAAGATAACCAGTAGTATAATCCCAGTTAGTGTAGTTTATGTCTGTACCTAAAATTGTATAGTTAGCTCTTCCTGATTGTGACAATGATAGTATAGATATTCTCACTCTATGTATGCATATAAAACTTGTATGGTTAACTCTTCTATTCTTTCATAGTTGTGCCAATGATCCTATTCTAGACTATTTGATATGTTATTGATTCCAAACTATCTATTTAACGTAATTATTCATTTTGGGACTGCCTCTGCGCCATACTGATGTATATGCCTGCATTTTTTTTAGAAATCCTTCATATGCCCAAGCTTCTTACTGCCAAGGTTGCTATAATGCACTTCGATTGAATAAGAAGTTGGAAGCCAAAGCTATTGAGCTTCAAGCCATAACAAAACCTTTCTATATAACCTAAGAGCTAACATAAGGTAATCATTCAGACATTCACCGAAACCTCACAGCAACATATTATCTAGGTTTCAAATTCTTCAATTTGGCCAATAATTTCTCCACGATAGGGCAATCAAATCTAAGTAATTAACAAGAACTAAAACCTCAAAAGATCTATCAAGCTAAGCCACGAATAAAAGTAAAACAAGAGAAATAACTTGGAGCCTTGGATCTAACCAACCATTACCACTAATTGCAACAGGGGAGGTAACCTACAGGCGACTAGGGGCAGACGTGGTGGATCCAGGCGGGTGGGGGCGGACGCGCGGAACCCACAACTCCTGGCAGTAGTGGCGGAACCAGAGGCTCTCGGCGGTGACGACCTGCTCTGGAGGCTAGACGGCGGTGGCGGAACCCTAGGTGGCGTGCGGACGCAAGGGTGAGGTCGCGACTTGTGAGCTCATGCAGCGGTGGTGATTAGGTCTGGTCTGGTTAGGGGCTTAGGGCAAGTTTGAAGATGTCAAGGCAACAAGTCGTGAGGCATCAAGCTGGGCCAGTGGGCTGGGTGTTGTGCACTGCACTTGTGTGTTGACTATGCTCCATTGCTCTTGGACCCTTGGCGGATATCCATCGAATATTTGCTAGATTTATCGAATACCGAGCTATTCGATCAGATATCTATGATACCAAATTCAATACCGAATCCATCTATAACTATCTGGATACTATACTGAGCTTATCAAATTTGATATCAATCGGATTCGATACTAGGTGATATCCTGACCGTTTGCGCACCTAGCAAACGAGAAATTTTGTTATATCACGGTGGCACAAATCAATTTGTGTCACCAATCAATCCAGCGCTGACACATGGCATGTATTACTGTAGCAACTAATAAATTTTTTTACTGTTTTGTACTGTAGACGGTACGAGAAATTTTTTTGTCTGTTTGATACAGTACAAAACAGTAAATTTTTTAATTTGTTGCTACAGTACTTCATGCCACGTATCAGCGCTGAATTGGTTGGTGACACAAACTGATTTGTGCTACCGTGATATAACAAAATTTCTCCTAGGAAACAGCATCCCATTGGCGAAGCCACGTGGAAGCTGACCGGGTGGCAGGAATCTTCAAGCCCTTTACGCGTTAACGAATGTGACTTCAGCGGACGGACGACGGCTTACGTTGGAGAGAGACAGCCAGTACCAATCAAGGTCTGAGTGTGAGCATCGGTATCTTTTGTGGCCAAGCATGGTTCCCCTCTATGTGCCTTTCATTTTTCTGCGTCTCTGATGTGTGTGATGTAAATTCGAAAGGTATTTAATGGCTAAGTTCATACTGCATGTTAGTTTGGACCAGCAGCAGTAAGTGTGTAGAAGAGGATGGAACATAAGCTTCCATAGAATTATATGTTTTTTCTGTGAAATTTGAATGAAATGCCTACATTCCAAGTGATTACATAGGAATTGCATGTGTTTCAAACGGATGCTCCGTATACATAACATTCTGACCATATCATAATTAACTGATAACTG
>CM029625.1:11920681-11943181 GCA_017311315.1 Dendrocalamus latiflorus | reverse complement strand
TGAGTGGTCGAACCATCCGACGTGTTCAGGGACCAGTGTAGTCGATGATCGGTACTTTTGACCAGTTCTGTGTGAGTGGTCGATCAGCTCTGTATGAGCGGTTCGATCAGTAAGCGGTACTACTGGCTCTGTGTGAGGAGTACTTCTGATTTGCGGAATGACCGGCTCTGTGTGAGTTGTACTTTCGATTTGCAGAATGTTTAGCTTATGTAGCGGTACGTTTTTTCTAGAGAGTTACCTGTGTGGTGGTCTTCTCCTCTCCGCATGAGCGGTAGTTCCGCTTGTGGGAGCGATACTTCCAATGATCAGAATTACCAGAAATTGTACAGCAGAACTATCGGATTCAACTGGTGCTTTGCATCTAATGGCTAGTTTTTTTGACCATTTCGAGTGGAGCGGAAATACTGTAGTTTTGCCGCTGGTACTTCCAGTTATCCTAATTTTTTTTCTGGTCCTTTGCGTCCAACGGCTAGTTTTTGTGGTGTGGGTATATACCCCCTCGTGGCCGGTTGGAAAAGTGATTGATGCACTCCATTTCACTCTCTTCAGCTAGTGTGAGGTCCTCCTCTCAATTGTGTTTGTGTTGCACCTTGTGAGCAAGGAAGAAGGCTTTAGATTGCATGTGTTGCATCTAGAGGTGGGATGAATATCCACTCGAACTTGTGCAATAGTTACATGTGATGAGAGTCAAGCGAGGGGCTTGACTTATTATCTTTGGAGTTTGCCGACTCCTAGATGGCGTTGGTGATGTTGTGCGCGGTGATCTTCTCAAAGAAGGTTGTGAGAAGAGCCAGTGAAGTGTGAATGTTGGAGCTCACCTACCCAGAGCTGGAAAGAGCTACCACTAGTGGATTGAGGTGTTTCGGCTTAATTCGTAGAGCCGGTCCAATTTATTTGGGCTAACCTCAATGTGGTTTGTTATCTCATGCTCAATTTACATTCAAGCAATTTATATTCATAGAATTAAAGTGATTGCTTGTCATCCTAGGATTGCAAACCTTGACATAGCTCTAGTGTGTTGGTGCACTTAGGTGATCATAAGTGATTTAGGCTTCATTTGTGCTAAACCAATTTGATTTAAGCTTCCACATTGTATACTTGGTTTAGACAAAAAGAAAACGTCTTTACTTGGTAATAATTAAAAGAGAATTTTTAGACCGTCTATTCACCCTCTCTAGTCGGCCTCCTCGATCTCACAAGTTGGCCTCCTCGATCTCACAGTTGCCCAAAACTACCTAGAAAGCCAAAAAAATTCTTTGTCCATTGGGAATGGAAGTGGGAAGAATACATGCATGTCCGAACAACTGTATCCTCTACTGTAAAGAGTATGTAAACATGCATGTATGTCCGGTGTGCAGCGTATCCCGATACAAGCTTAAGAATCAATCAGATGACAGCGAAGGAATAGAGGTGAAGAAAGAATCTCCTGCTAAGGTGGCATGGTATCTTCCTGTATTTCCCCATTTGAAGTGGTCTTTTGCGAACCCAAAAGAGGCAAAACAGCTGCGTTGTCACTTGGAGGAGCATAAGAACTATGTAATGTAAAGACACCTTACTGATTCCTCTCAATGGAGAAACATCAACAGGAGGTTTGCAGACTTCAGTGCAGAATCGAGGAATATAAGGTTTGGATTGGGTACAGATGGAATGAATCCTTTCAGTAATATGAGTAGCCAACATAGCACTTGGCCCACGACTCTCTGTGTCTACAACCTTTCTCCTTGCTTGTGTATGAAGTGAAAGTATATTTTGCTATCAATACTTATCTAAGGGCCAAAGCAACCTAGCAATGATATTGATGTGTACTTAGCACCATTGGTGGAAGATATAAAAAACTATGGATCGAAGGGGAACACGTATGGAATCCGTACAAATGACAGAACTTCACTTTACGCTCCTTGTTGTTCTGCACAATAAATGATTATCCTGCTCTTACAAACCTATCAAGCCAGAATACAAAAGGGGCCAAAGCCTATACTCACTGCTTAGATGATACCGAGAGTGTGTGGTTGAAGTACTCGTGTAAAACCATATACATACGTCACCGTAGGTTCCTTCGGAGGGCACACCTGTACCGCAGGATGAAGTAACAATTCGATGGAGAGAAGGAGGATAGTTTAGCTCCAAGGCATTTAAGCAGAAAAGAGGTCTATGATATGGTTAAGTATTTAGATGTTTTGCTTGGAAAGAGACGTAAATTGACGACCTGCGAGAAGAACGTCTGGAAGATAAGATCAATATTTTGGAACTTACTTTATTGGGAGCACTTAGAAGTTCTCCACTGCATCGGTGTCATGCACGTAGAGAAGAATGTATGTGATAGCTTGATTAGTCTCTTAATGAACATTTGTGACAAACAAAGGATGGTGTCAATGCTCAGCTTGACTTGGTTGATGTGGATATCAGGCCTGAGTTAGTACCAACAAAGGCTGATAAAGGACGAACTTACCTTTTCCCTACTTATTACACTCTGTCCAAGGCCGAGAGAACTGAACTTTGCCAGTGCTTACATGGTATGAAAGTTTCGTCTGGTTACTCTACCAACATGAAGAAACTTGTTTCGATGGAAGATTTCAAGTTAATTGGTTGAAGTCTCATGATTGTCATGTGCTAATGATATAAATGCTTCCTATTGCAATTAAAAGTATTTTACCAATCAAGATCCAAGAGACAACATGAGGCTGTGTTATTTCTTTAACACAATTGCTCGGAAGGTCATCGATCCCGAAGGACTAAGTGCTCTGTAGGACGAGGTGGTGACAACTCTATGTCATCTTAAGATGTATTTCCCTTTGTCGTTTTTCGATATCATGTTCCAACTCATTGTTCACATTGTGTGGGAGATAAAATATGCGAGCCCATGTTCCTACGTAGCATATACCCATTCGAGAGGTTCATGAAAATTCTCAAGTCCTATGTACGGAATCAATCTCGGCCGGAGGGCATCATCATCAAAGGTTATGCAACCAAAGAGATCGTTGAGTTCTTTGTCGATTATATGGCTCAGGTCAAATTGATACGTGTGCCTCGATCTTGCCATAAGGGGGGGCTCAAGGGTATCGGGACCATCGGAAGGAACACAATCACTCCAGATATGGATGCGTATGCTCAAGCCTATTTCACGGTCTTTCAACACATGAATGAAGTGTCCCCGTATATCGACCAACACAAGGACATGCTTCGGCAATAGAATCCAGAGTGGCCGGATGTTTGGATCATGAGACAACACAATGGTCAGTTAACCAATGGTTGAAGGGAGAGACTTGCTAGGAGCTCGTCAAATGATATGCTGACATGGTTGGCAAAAGGGCCAATATTTATAGTTGTGACATGGCAAGAATATGACATAAATGGGTACACAATCTATACGAAGCTCAGGGTGTAAAGAACACTAACCAGAGCAGCGGTGTCTGCATAGGTGTATTCAGTACCGATAGGTTGAGGAACTCCTACTATGGGTTCATAGAGGAGATTTGGGAGCTCGACTACGTGCTTTTCAAGATCCTTTTATCTTGGTGCTGTTGGGTCCATCTCCAATAGGTGAAGATTAACAAGAACGGTGTCACTACCATTGACCTCAAACGTGTCGGATACAAAGACGAACCATTCGTACTCGCTAACCAAGTTGTTTAAGTTTTCTATGTAATCGACCAAGCAAATGCGTTGTTCTTCATGGAAAATGGAGGATTATTGGAGTGGAGAATGTAAGGGACGAGGAAGAATATAATCAATTTGATGAGTTGCCTCCTTTCAGAATTAGCACAAGGGTCAAAAAAGAACAACGTGATGAAACTAGCTACATATGCGTCGATCATCATGAATGGCTAATTTTTAAAGGAAATAAGCAAGTGGAATAATAAATGAAATGTTTATATGCCATATGTCCTGTATTTGCATTTATATATGTGTATGAGAATGCGTGATGTATATGTAAATTTGTATTTATGTACATAAGAATGTGCGATATATATGTGAATTTGCATTTATGTATATGAGAATGTGTGATATATATGTAAATTTGTATTTATATATATGAGAATGAGTCATATATATGTGAATTTGGATTTATGTATATGAGAATGTGTGATGATAATTACAGATGGTTTTAAATTAAAACCGTCTATGATATTTCTAATCACAGACGATTGTAAACATGTCATATAAGGATAATAGTCAAGGCTCCATGTAGTTATATTACAATGCAGAATGCTGAAATGCAAGAAAATCTAGCTCCCCCTCAACATGTGATGCATTTTTTAGTTCAAGTTGAGTTATGTCAATATTAAGCTCCAGAAGCTCCCAAATGAACTCCCTTTGAACCAAAGCAAAAAAAAAACTGAGAAGCTGGAAAAGAAATCAGAAAAGGTAGTCCTTAAAGCATAGACAAGATATAGAGGATACTATGGCTCAGACTTACTCTCATCTACCCCATATGACACTAGGACTATCAACTGCTCGTCTAACATACTAAGGAGCAAACACGTTCCCTGTCTACCCAAGGGTGGCCCAACCCTTGCTAGAACCTATAAGAAGTGAGTGAGCTCAACCTAGCGAGAAGAGAAACATCTAATAAGCAGCATCCTAGAACCACAAGATAAGAGGAAGAAATCTAAGCAACTAGACAAGGGAACCACTCTAATCTATGCTAGAAGGACTAACCCGAATGCACCCATATACAATGCAACAAAGAGAGACAGAAGCATATAAACAGGATAAAACAGTAAAGCAAAAAGCTCCCCCTCACAGCAGTCCATAAGAACAAACCACTCCAAGCTCTCCTCGCAAGGCTGAAAACCTAAAACTATCCAAAGGCTTGATAAAGATATCGGCTAACTGGTGGTCACTCTCCACAAACTGGAGCACTATGTCACCCTTCTCCACATGGTCTCTAAGGAAGTGATATCTGATATCAATGTGCTTGGTCCGAGAGTGCTGCACTGGGTTCTTAGCAATGTTAATAGCAGAAGTGTTATCACAAAAGAGTGGAACACTGTCTATAACTAACCCAAACTCCCGCAGGGTCGAAGCCATCCAAAGAACCTGGCTGCAGCAACTGGCAGCATCAATGTACTTGGCCTCTGCGGTGGACTGTGCAACACCGAACTGCTTCCTAGAAGACCAAGAGATAAGAGAAGTGCCAATGAATTGACAGGTGCCAGAAGTGCTCTTCCTATCTATCTTATAGCCAGCAAAGTCTGCATTCGAGTAGGCTCGAAGGGAAAGACAGGAGAGGAAGAGTACCAGATACCATAGTCAATGATAGCTCGAAGGTACCTAAGGATGCGCTTCACCGCCTGGCGGTGAGATACGCGAGGAGAAGCCTGAAATCGAACACATAGACACACAGAGAAGTGTATGTCTAGTCTCGAGGCCGTGAGATACAAGAGGGAGTCGATCATGCTTCTGTACTCTTTTTGATCAACTGGCTCGCCATCCTCATCTGGGTCAAGTGAAGTTGATGATGCCGTCGGAGGTGACACTGGCTTGCCATCACTCATGTCAAAGCGTCTCAGGAGGTCTCGAGTGTACTTGCCTTGATGCAAGAAGGTACCCTCCCGAGTTTGCTTGATCTGGAAGCCAAGGAAGAATGTCAACTCGCCCATCATGCTCATCTCAAACTCGGTGCTCATGACACCCGAGAACTGTGAAACAAGAGCATGAGAAGAGCCGCCAAAGATGATATCATCCACATAAACTTGGACAAGTAGAAGGTCGTTGCCATGCCTGCGAATGAACAAGGTCTTATCTACCTTACCCATCTCAAACTCATGACTCAACAAATAGGACTTAAGCCTCTCATACCAAGCTCTAGGGGCCTGCTTAAGTTCATACAAGGATTTGGAAAGCTTGTAGACATGATTTGCACATTTGGGGTTCTCGAAACCTGGAGGCTGTCTAACATAGACCTCTTCCTCAATAAACCCATTGAGGAAGGCACTCTTGACATCCATCTGGTAAAGCTTGAAGCCCTTAGAAGCTGCGAAAGTAAGCAGAATTCTAATGGCCTCAAGCCTAGCTACAGGGGCAAAGGTCTCCTCAAAATCTAGACCCTCAACCTGGGAGAAACCCTGAGCTACCAGTCTAGCCTTGTTTTGAATGACTACCCCATCCTCACTCTGCTTGTTTTTGAACACCCATTTGGTACCAATGACATTATGACCCCTAGGGGGCTCAACAAGCGACCAGACCTTGTTTCTCTCAAAGTTTTCCAACTCTTCATGCGTGGCATTGACCCAAAACTCATCAGAAAGAGCATGACTAACATCCTTGGTCTCAAAGGTGGCAACAAAGGCAGAATAGAGACATAAATGAGACATTCCGGACTTTGAGCGTGTGACACGCTCAAGAGGTCTCCAATCATCTGCTCGGAAGGATGGTCTTTCTGGATATTTCGGGGAGGTCTTGGATGAGACGAAGAAGTGGCCTCTACCTCATGAGCTGATGAGGTAGAAACAGAGCCACTAGCTCCAGAAGAAGCAGAAGGCATGGGCTAATCTCCTCGAGGTGCAGTGGTGGAAGCGGGCACCTCAAGGGGAGGAGGAACTGGATTGGGTAGACAACCCTCATCTCCATCCTCCTCATCATCCACCAAGATGGTCTTGGACTGCTCAAAAGAACCTGAGATATCGGGCCTAGTCCCCGGACTGGCCTCATCGAAGGTCACTTCACAGGTTTCTACCATTTTGCTAGACTCGCAGTTTCAGACCCTATACGCTTGCGAAGAAGTCGAGTAGCCTAGAAAGATCCCATCACAAGAACGTGACTCAAACTTATCTAGGTTCCCGGACTTCAAAATGAAACACTTGCAACCAAACACACAAAAATGCGAGACGCTGGGCTTTCGCCCATATCTCAACTCATAAGAGGTGCGATGCAAGTGTGCCTTGAGAAAGACTCTGTTGGAAACATGGCACGCGGTGGCTATAGCCTCAGCCCAAAATTTCCTCGGTGTAGAGTACTCATCAAGCATCGTCCTGGCCATCTCGACCAAGGTACGGTTCTTCCTCTCCACAACGCCATTCTGCTGGGGGACGTATGGAGAAGAGAACTGGTGCTCTACACCTGTCTCATCGCAAAACCTCTCAAAGTAGTAATTCTTGAACACCGTGCCATTGTCACTGTGGATCGCTCGTAAGGCACCCGGGAGCTCAACAGAAAGCCTACTAAACAAACCCCAAAAATGGGTAAATGTCTCATCCTTCGAGGCTAAGAAAAACACCCAAGAGTACCTCGAGAAGTCATCGACCACGACAAGAACATACCACTTCCCTCCTACTGACTGCACTCTAGCTGGTCCAACTGTGTCCATATAGAGCAACTATCCTGGTGCATCGGTCATAGTCATTGTGACCGGAGGATGAAAAGTGGCAACTATCTTGCCGTGCCGGCAAGGAGCGCAAACAAGATCTTTGATCATCTTGAGTTTAGGCAGACCATGAATGAGATCGTGGCCGCTAACTCAGGTCAAATGGTCAAATCCGATATGACCAAGTCTGCTATGCCAGAAAGTAAGGTCACGGGACTCAGAAGCAACTAAACACCTGAGAGGATCACCAGAAGACTCAACAAAATTAGCACGAAATATCCTCCCATATCTAGAAATCCCGCAAACCAGACTCCCCGAGGAATCAAGAATTTTGCAAGCATTTTCCTTAAAGCTCACCTCGAAACCGTCATCGGTAAGCAGAGAAACAGAAAGCAAATTGTATTGCAGCTTACTCACTAAGGCAACATCTTTTAAAATAAATGAATCATTAACGCGCACAGTACCTTTAGCGATGACGCGCCCAGACGAAGCGCCTCCAAAGGTGATAGCCTCATCACCTAGAGCACGGGCTAGGGAAGAGAACCAATGGGAGTCTCCGGTCATGTGTTGAGAACAGCCGGAGTCAACAAGCCAAACCTCTCCCTTCCCTGCCCGGCGAAGCTAAGTCAATAAGAGAGTAAAGGCTCAGTACTGGGATAAATCAAAACAGATTTTTGAACCCAATACTGAGTCACACGTCGAGCAGAAGAAGTAGTCACACACGACTGACCTCTAACTACCCTACTCTCTCCATCGCTCAAAGAGCCAGAATGTCTACGAGCAGACCTGAAGCTGTTGTTGCGTCCGACTGCTATGGGAGAGCGAGTCAGAGTACCAACAGCACGCTGATCTCGCCGCAGGTAGCTATTTCGACGGGGGAAACGAGATCTACCCTCAGGACGGCGGAAGTCATGACCAAAGGCATATTGAGGATGAAAATCAGAAAAACCAAAAAAGCCAAATCCTCGATGCTCCCAAACCCATCAGCTGAAGCAACTCTTGACCTCGTGTTGGTCTTAGGTGCACTCAAGGTCTAGGGCTGACCCTGAATACGCCTAAGATCCTGAACACGGTCTCTCCATGCAATCTTGGCGCGCCTGAAGCATCTCTCGATCAAGTGTCCATCCTTCTGACAGAAGGTACAATGGTACTTCACCTTCTGAGAGGTAGAAGTAGCATGATGAGGCTTTGCCTTCTGAGAGGTCGAAGCAACAGGGGGAACCACCTTACTGTCAGAAATCCCTTGGACAAAGCCCGCGGATTTGAATTGAACTTTCTTAGTTCTGGGCTCGACCTCGATCACACCTGCTGCTATGGGTCTAAGAACAGCAGGTGGATGCTTCGTAACATCCTCAGAAAAATCGTATCCTAGACCTTGATTGAATTTGCAAATCTTGGATTGGTCTAGAATAAGATTTAGCTTCTTCTTGCCTCCTACAAATCTCTCAAGAGTGTTCATGAGATACTGACACTCCCGAAAGAGAGAGGTGCAAGAAGAGCAGGGGGAAGAAGAGACAGCAGAAGGTAAGGGAGTAGAAGAAGAATCAACAGCAGAAGAACGAATGGCATGTGCACGCACAACCGCCTCAGGAGGGACAGTCCTACTGCTAGCCATTTGGTTCACGTCGCTGAGCGTCTCTACCATACCCTCAGACTTCTTCCCAACAGCACACACATCGAAAGCAGATGGTGACTTCTCTAGTAGGTCCTTAGTTAGCTTCACACATTTATCATCCAATGCAATCAAATCAGATTTTAGTTTTTTACAATTATTGCATGGTGAGCTAACAGGGTCCTTAGAAGCATATTGAGCCATTTTCTTATTATGATCAATCATTTCTTGAAACTGTTTTGAGACAAATTCAAGTTCAGCAGTTAATTTAGGACAGTTGGTGCAAGAAACAATGGGCTCAAGTAAAGAAGCATGCAACTCAGCAATTTTATGATCTGCCTTTTTCAAGTTCATTTTTAAATTATTGCAATTTTCACAAGTCTCAGGCAGATCAAGAAGCATAGTGTAAAGACTTCTAAATGCATTATCTTTATCCTCACATGAGGTGCAAGAAATAGTCTCAACAGTAGTAGATGAAAGAGCAGCTACCCTACTCATCTCTAGTTCAGCTAAAAGACTAACATTCTCCACCTTAATCATGTCAATCTCAGAGGTCACACTATCATGCAAGGTCCTTAATTTCTCCATATCACCAAGCAAAGAAGAGCATGTATCACAGTCGTCACGGGAGGGAGCAGATATAAGTGAAGTAAGCTCCCGTGACAATCTATCTACTTCCTTCCCCAACTCGCTACACCTAGCTCTAGATCTAGCATGAAATTTTTCTAGCTTAAGAAAAGCATCATTAAGCTGGTCATAGGAGGGGTATACCTCGTCGGAGTCAGAGTAGGGTTCGCTGTCGCTAATGTCGCCCTCAAGGGCCATGAAGCACATACCGCTGAAGTCCTCGCCATCCTTGGGATCTTGATCGTCCTTCCCATCATTGTCACTCCACCCCTCCACCTCGCTGAGGTCGAGGTCGTCGAAGGCGGTGAGGACACGATGGAAGAGTTTCTTAGCTTTGCCAAGGTTACGGAACTTCTTTTCTTTGCTTGGGGGCTTCTTGTTGCGGTTCTTGTTGGTGTAGTCGTTCTTGCTCGAACCGCCATAATCGTTCTTGCCCTCTAGGTTGGGGCAGTTTGCTCGAATGTGGTTGGGGCCACCACACTCAAAGCAAACCACACGTCCTCCTCTCTTTCTCTCCCTAACCCTCTTGTATGCATGAGAAAATTTTTTGGCTAAGAGGGTTAGCTGGTTTTCTGAGAGCTGTTCAAGTAGGTCATCACTCATCTCACAAACAGCAGCAAGAGAAAAATCAGAAATACCATCAGAAGGAAACTCAGAAGTCGAACTGGGATCAGTGACCAAAGCCATCGACTGAGACTTCGACTTGCGAGAGACAATGTCAATCTCGTGAGTCTTGAGACGTGAGTACAACGCATCAAGAGTCAATGTCGAAAGATCAGTGGTGTCCTTGATGGTGGTCACCTTCATCTCCCAAACTCGCAAATCCAAGGCTGCAAGCATCTGTCGAGCGTTGTCCGAGTCGGGGTATGTGAGACCGACCGCTCGGAGGTTGCTCAAGATCTTGTGGAATCTCGCAAAGCACTCATTAAGGGACTCTCCAGCGAGCATTTCAAACTTGTTGTAATCTCGCTTGTACTGGTCCTGTCGTATCGTCTTAATTTGGGTGGTGCCCTCATGGTAAGCATCGAGGGTCACCCAAATATCATAGGCCGACGTAAGATGAGAAATGCGATCAAACTCATTTCGGCTCAACCCTTGGATAATGATGTTCCTTGCCTTTGCATTCGCCTCAACATTGGGCATGTTCGCCACATTGATGTTCTCATCGGCAGGAACAAGAAAGTGAGTTTTGACTTTGCGTCATATCGCGTAGCCCTGAGCTTGTATGTAAGACTCCATCCGACTCTTCCAAAAGGGATAGTCGATCCCATCGAAGATCGGGGGCTTGGTGGAATACTTGTCCGTTGCCATGACTCACAGACCGATTAAGATCTATCGAGAAGAGCTAACCGGCTCTGATACCAATTGAAGGATCGGAAATGGCAACAGAGGGGGGTGAATGGTGCCTTCAAAAATCGCCCTGAAGTAACCACGTACTTCTTCTCTGATAGCTATAGAAGCTATGAAGCAAGAATTAAATGCTTATTGGCACACGGAGAACAGATTTGCTCACTGGAAATCCAAATAAACTGAACTGCACTAAACTGGTCAAACAAGTTTAAAAAGCTACAGACTGAAAACAAGCACAGAAAAAACAAACCGAAAATAAACAGGAGAAGATGGACTGAAAAACACAACAAAACTGCAGTAAAGCACTTTTGACAGCTGAACCAAAACAATGAAGAACAAAATAGCAGAAACCAGAGAAAAACCTGAACCAAAAGGACACTAAATAGGCTGTAGCCGATGGCAGATAGCAGTGAGAAATCAGCCGCAAGAAACTACACCGAGGAAACAAAACAAAAAGCTGACAAAAGGGAGACCGAGCCGACTGAATAAAGCTTGCCGAGAAGACTGCAGAACCGAATAGCAAGTTTTCAATTTTTCTGGCCGAAAGCATGAAGGACAGATTACTGCAGATTTTCAATTTGATATTCAGTTTGCTGTCCCTAAAACAGCAGAAAACAGTAGTGAAAAACTGAGGAGAACTGAACCGAAAACTCGATGCAGAAACCTGACTGCAGTGCAGAACCGAAAACAAGAGCCAGGATTTGCCGAGAGAGCTGCAGATCAGAAAGTTCAGTTTACACAAACTGCTGAGATTTGGCCTGAAAAGCTGCTGAATTATAGCCGAATTACATGCTGAGAAAAGGTCGAATCAGCACAACCAGAAAACAGATGAAAATAAAGACAACAGAGGAGCCAGCTGAAAACCAAGAAATGGGGCTGCAACAAAAAAGAACTGAAAACCTGAATTTACTGCAGACTGCCGAAAATCAATGAAATTACTAGAAAAAGCTAATCTCCTCTGGTCAAAACATTAGGACTGAGAACTTAGTAGGAGAAAAACCTCAAGACACAAGGAAATGCATACCAAGAACACTTGAAAATAGAGATTGCTGCTTTTCTCAAAAGGTTTAGCATGAAGGCACAAGATCCAAAAAATCTCATGAATCTTTGATTCATGCTCAAGGGACTTTGAAAAAGGTAGAGAGATGAACTCACAAGATAGCTCCACACATCAATTTAACTTGCCATCTAGAGAATCAGGAGAGCAGGGGATGCCCTGACTCAAAACCCTAGTTTTGAGCAAAACAGAGGATGTCTTCAGGAGATGAAAACTTGGACATATAGCAGCAAAAATTAATTGCTCTCAGGAATAACTAGCCAAGGGCTTTGAGAAAGTTCCTAGTTCAAAGCAATCCATTTTGCTACTACTTGAGCAGAGAATCAACACAACAAAGATTCAACAGAGAATATCAGTGAACAACAAGAAATGGAGGCATAACACAGGGAGACAGAAACAACTCAAGCTCAAGAAATCTTTGATTGAAAAAGAACCATGAATGATTTGCATTGAGAGGAATGATTACACAAGTTTTTTCTCTACCCATACATGATTCTCACTTGAGGAGAGTATACACGTAGAACACTCACTACTTCCCTAGCTAACTCCCCTGAGAATACATGCTGCCTCCAGGCCATCACCCCATCATATAGAAGAGCTCACATCCTCAAGAAGAAAAATCAAGAAGTGGCAGCCCTTCTCCACTCCCTTGCTCCACATACAAAAATGGCAGGAAGTCAAAGTTCAGGAAGAATGGAGGGAAAACAGCCCTTTTCGCTCCAAACCCTAAACCGTTTTCATTTAACCTTCACAACCTCTAACGGGTCTCCAACCCGTTGACTTCAACCGAAACCGCTTCCATTTTGTAGCCTTGCGCATTTTACCGAAATGCCCCTACTGCACTTTTCTGGAAGCTACTTGTCGTCGCACGACCGCACCCGGCATCCTGACCGTCTGGACCTCAGCTCCTCCCTGAGCCTAGTCCCAGTCCACCTCGCCGTCGCCTGTCGTGTCCACCACCGGTAACTCCAGCTCCAGTTCCTCGTCTCCAGGCTCGCAACCACCTCAGCAGCCTCGCTCATCTTCGGCATCTCCGACTGTCTGGACCTCAACATCTCATGTGCTTAGTCCCGGTCCTCCTCGCCTCACCATGACCTAGCTCTGAAGTCCTGCAACCACACAGACAAGCAAACCGTCATATAGCACCGCACGAAACAGTATAAACAACATTAGCATCAAAATAAGGTACTCAAGCATGAAATACCCAAATCGACCGATCAAGAAAAAAACAAGCATCCTAAACACTCGTGACCATGATCAACCAAGTCCAACCGAACCGGACCGCGCCAAGCACCGACTCGGCGCGAACCAATCAAACCAAACTCAAACTTTCCAGAGCACGAGTCAATTACTCATCACAAACCTGGGGACACCTCCACATGGTCTCTCAAATCGTGTGGGGGCAATGAGCTGATTGTCTCTTATGGTGAAAGTGTACAAACTCTGTAGAGTCAAAAATATTTGAATAGCCGTGCCCACGGTCAAGGGCAGACATGGGACTTAACCAGATATAGTTCTATTTCAAAAACAATTTTGTGGGTGGAATTGGAAATGTGGAGGGTAGTGGGAAGCCCTGATTTGTGTTGCCCTGGGTGTCGCCCCAGTGATAATACAAGCAGATATAACGCTGAAAGGTTAGCATATGGGAAGAAACCATGTAACGGTGGATGGAATCTGGATCGCTATTACTATTGCATTCTTTCAAACACTATGTTTTAGTTCAAATTGCTAGGTCTCAGGAAGTTTCTATGTATCTTATTTCAAAAGCAGGTTATGGCAAATAAAATAACCCGAGCCTATCCTTGGTAAGCCATGCATGTTATCTATTTGCATCCTGTGTATTGGCTTGTAAAGCACGGTGGTTTGTGCTCACCCTCGCTCTCATAATTAATCTAGAACTAGGAGTCAGATCGCAATGCTTCAACACTTAACTTGGTCATGAGGGTGAAGAAAATGAAAATGTCAAGAACTAGGTCGTGAACCTCCAGTTGGCTGTCTATGGGAACATCCTGAGGGTCCCACCTGTGTGTTTTCATTCTTCCGCTGTTGCAATTTAATGATTTCAGCCTAATCGGCCTATGAGTAAGTCTACTATTATAATTATGCTTCCGCATGATATGTATTTTGATGTCCAGTACTATATCTATGAGCACTATCTACTGATCCAGGGAATAGTGCGGTGGAATCACAGAGGATTTCGGATTGTAAAATCTGGGTCCGACATATTGCAAAGTGATATGTGGGTTTGGATTGATAGCTCGATGATGAGAATAGTCGATCATATACTGAAATTGAATTGTTCAAACTTAAGCTCTAATGTATTGCTTTTTGCTATTTTGAATTCAGTCTTGTAGTCATTACTTTCTTTGTTAGCTAATTAGGCTTTTTGCTGAATTTGTTTCCGTGATTCACTATATTGGGAATTTACCATGTTCGTTGGCTAAACTAGAGTATTGTCTGGTGATCGCATATGCACTGATATCCTATCGGCCAAAAGTTTGAGCTTTATGCTAAATTTAATAGCTCACATATTATATATATGTTTTGAGCATAATATATTGTTTAAATGACATGGATGATTTACATACCTATATGTTGATTTGGTCATCCAATTTCACCAAGAATTGGCTCAAGAATTGCTCACTTCTATTATTATTTGAAGATGTCGTCCACTCATTCTTCGACATTGTCGGAACCCGGAGCAACGACTCCTAGATCGTCTGTGTAAATCGCACTAGTCCAAGATCAGCTAGTGCACACAGCGTACAACAAAGATAAATATCAACCATAATGACATTTATTAACTAAAATATGGGCAGAATTGCCAAAGTTTACATCAACGGCACATAAGCCAAAATTAAATAATAGCAGTGGAAGAAAAACATCGAAGTGGAAGAAGCCCATTGAGCCTGCCCACAGGCAAACGACAGTAAGACGCGGCCTACTCGTCCAAGTCTTCACCATAGTCGAAGTTGTCTTCCTCTGTGTGGAGATAGCAAGGTGAGTATAAACTTGTACTCCGCAAGACACACGGAGAAATGCAATATAATGATAAAGGCAACAAAGGAAGGCTTATAGGGTTAGTTTGAGCATTAAGTAGCATTTAGAGAAATACAGTAAATAGATTGAGATTGCTGAATTTAATACAATAAGTAAAAACAGTAATTGTAAACACTACTACAAAAGAGGCTATACTGGACGGCTACATCACAGACGGTTCATACGGAACCGTCTGTGATTAAACTGTCACAGACGGTTTATACTGGCAACCGTCTGTAATATTTTCATAGACGGTTATTAACACGAATCGTCTGTGATAATTGAGACATCACAGATGGTTCGATTTAAGAACCGTCTATGAACTTTCACTGACGGTTCTTAATATGAACCGTCTGTGATAAATCTGGACAACACAGACGGTTCGTGTTAATAACTGTCTGTGAAAATATCACAAACGGTTCTTAATACGAACCGTCTGTGGTAAACCTGACATACCGTTTCGTATGAACTATAGAAGCTATATTGAGATGAGAGTCAAATTCAAGGCAATTTTATTACAAAAGTGCAAAAAAAGGGATTTCCAGATTTTAATCTTCTGGGCTTCATATGCTTCTTCGTCGACTTCTGGAGTTGGAGGATCAACCGCTGTGTTCTCGAATGCCGTCAAGATTGTCCTTGCCCTCTCCACTTCTTCCTCAAGCCTAGGCAAATCATTAGCATGTTGCATAATCTCAAAGAGGATACCATGATAAGCTTCCTCAGAATCGGCCGATTCTGCTTGATCGGCAAGGTTACCCATGTGTCTCTGCACTGCCGCAAGATCTTCCTCCGCTTTGCGCACATTGTAGAGAAGAATGAGGCTGAGGGCGGTTTCCCTTTCCTGAGCGGCAACAAGACACCTCCGTCGACGGCGGATGATGAGGTCCAACTGACGGATGGAAGCGAGTCGAGGAAGAAGAGCAGGGCGTCAGCAGAGGAGCTGCTCCAGATGTAAATTGTTGGCCGCCTGTGTAAGGTTGCATCCGAACAACTCATGATGGATAGATGAGAGGAAGGAGATCAAAAGAATTTTAGATGTCATTATTGAGAAATCTGGTGATGAAGAAGATGAGGGAGAGGACGTACAGTGTGTAGAAGAGCAGGATTAGGGCGCACATATTTAAGCATTAACACAGACGGTTCGTATTCCAAACCATCTCTAATATTAATATCACAGATGGTTCGTATTCCAAACCGTCTCTGATAAAAATATCACAGACGGTTCTTAATACAAACCATCTGTGATAAGTGATACATCACAGACGGTTCGTATAACAAACCATCTCTGATATTCATTATCACAGACGGTTCGTGTAACAAACTGTCTATGATAATCACACGTCACCTTTCCATGGCGTATACCCAAGATTCGATCTCACCCGTCCATTCTCTCCACATCGAATAGCAGGCACCAGTTCCTCCCACTGCTCGGCCCTTACTCCTCATCTACCTTTCCACCGGTACTAGTCACGCATGAGTTCATCCACTAGCTAGCTTCCTGCATTCATCTCCCCTCCGCTGTGAGCTAGCGCCTCCGTCGCGGCATGGCGGGACACTGGACAACACACTCTTGCCGTAAGTGTCGTAAGTGTGTCTTGTTCGACGTCACCATCATGCCATGAAGGGTTCATTAGCTTGTTATCCTGTAATAGATCTGAATGTGTTGTTGTGCTTGCCTCTGTATTTGCTTGTTCCTCCATAACGCCGACTACTGCCATGAGCTTGCGCCTCCGTTGTGGCACGGCGAGAGGCTAGACAAGACACTTTTGCCGTAAGTGTTGTAAGGGTGTCTTGTTTAGCTTCAATGTCATGCCACGAAGGGTTCGTTAGCTATAATAGATCTGAATGTGTTGTTGTGCTTGCGTCTGTATTTGCTTGTTTTTAAAGGCCATGGGTAACATTATTTAATTTCTTGAGGCTAGCAAAAAAAAAAAGAAAAAATTTCAGGTATAGAGTGAACTATCACAAACAGTCTGTGAAGGTCTATCACAGACGGTTCTATATTCGAACCGTCTGTGATACGCAACAATCACATACGGTTAGTATTACGAACCGAATGTGATATTATGGACATCACAGACGGTTCATGTCAATAACCATCTGTGATAATCACATGTCACCGATAATTGGCATATACCCAGGATTTTGATCTCACCCGTCCATTCTCTTCACATCGAATGGCAGGCAGCAGTTCCTCTCACTACTCGGCCCTTATTAATAACTCCCCATCTACCTTTCCAGTGGTACTAGTCACGCGTGAGTTCATCCACTAGCTAGCTCCTGCATGCATCTCCCCTCCGCTGTGAGCTAGCGCCTCCGTTGCAGCACGACGGGAGGTTGGACAACACACTCTTGCCATAAGTGTCATAAGTGTGTCTTGTTCAGCCTCACCGTCGTGCCATGAAGGGTTCGTTAGCTTGTTATCCTGTAATAGATCTGAATGTGTTGTTGTGCTTGCCTCTATATTTGCTTATTCCTCCACAACACCGACTACTGCTGTGAGCTAGTGCCTCCGTTGTGGCACGGTGGCATTCTGGGCAACACACTCTTGCCGTAAGTGTCGTAAGTGTGTCTTGTTCAGGGTGACCGTCGTGCCACGAAGGGTTCGTTAGCTGTAATAGATCTGAATGTGTTGTTGTGCTTGCGTCTGTATTTGCTCATTTTCAAAGGCCATGGGTAACATTATTTAATTTCTTAAGGCTAGACAAAATACAGAATAAATTTATGTTATTGAGTGAACTATCATAGACGGTTTGTGGTTTAAACCGTCTGTGAAGGACTATCACTGACGGTTCTATATATGAACCGTCTGTGATATGCACCAATCATAGATGGTTGGTATTACGAACCGTCTGTGATATTATGGACATCACAGACGGTTCGTGTTAATAACTGTCTGTGATAATATAGGACTATCACAGACGGTTCTTTATACGAACCGCCTGTGATACTCACCAATCACAGACGGTTGGTATTACGAACCGTCTGTGATATTATGGACATCACAGATGGTTCGTGTTAATAACCGTCTGTGATAATTCACAGACGGTTATTAACACGAACCGTATGTGGTATATTGGTTTCACAGACCGTTTGTGGTTGAACCGTCTGTGATATTCTGCACTATTAATTACTGGGCGTACTTGCTCGATGTCGACCCAGATCTTTGTTCATTGCGCTGCATCGGTGGAGCAAGGCGGCCGACTTTAGTGAGTTTGGGGTGAAAACATATCGTTGTCTTCTTAGTGATCTAATCAGAGGTTAGTACTCAATTACTTTTAATAACTTATATGCATGCATGTTTTTGTAATTGAAGACCAGAGATGATAGCTAGGTTTTTGTTTATTTTAAATCTAGCTAGCTAGCTAGGTTTAGAAAGATAATGTTAGTTTGCTCGATTTCAGAATGGGTAGGTACTAGCTAACATTCTTGCTTAACATTATTATGTCATGAATACGTGGCTAGCTAGCTATGTAGTAGCGGTAATAATCATTTTTGACACCCATTTGTTACTTGTGTAGCGTAGATGGATCGAAGCTGGATGTACATTGAGAACCGTGTGAGTGAAGAGTACATTAATGGCGTGTCTGCTTTTAGAAGAGCGGCCGAGCTGGATATGTTGAAGAAGGGGATGAAATATATGTATTGTCTATGCATTGATTGTGATAATCTCAAGATGTTTAGCAACGCAGCGCAGATCGAAGCTCACTCGATTCAAAGGGGTTTCAAAAAAGGGTACTGTCGTGGCTACAGGCCAAACAGTAAAGAAGGGGACTAGTAGAAGAGAAGAGGGGAGCTAGATCTGTGGGAGAGTTGGTAAGAATGAGAGGATGTCCCTCCTCCTACCCCTCCTACGGGTTTATATACAAGAGTGGGTAGAATGGGAAATCCCCATTCTACCCCTTAGTACTTACAAAGGATGAGGGTACATTGGTATATTTACACTGGTATATTCTTCTACATTATTGGCCCTATTACATGTTGGACTAGTTGCACGGCCCAGTCGCGGGGGGTTGGGCCACCCCCACACAGTACTCCATCGACAGCAAGCGCTGAGGTCCCGATGGACGAGCTGACGTGATCAACTATCCCAGCCCCCCATTCCCTGACAGCAAGCGCAAGGGTGCCGACTAGTGAGCCGATACAACTAGTAGCTTGTAGACCCCACAGGGAACACCTACGAAGAGGTCAGCAAGATCGTACGCTAAAGCCCGAGCCGTCCCGCCGAGGCAATGCCTACAAGGTGGACAGCGAAGCCCTACGCTAGGACCGGACTGTCCCGCCGAGGCGACGCCTACGAGGCGGACGACGAAGACCTGCACCAGAGCCGGGCTGTCCCGCCGAGGCGAGGCCTCTCAGGCGGATGGCGAAGTGGAGCGCCGAAGACGTGCCGTCCCGCTGACGCGATGCCTACAAGGTGGACAGCGAAGTCCTGCGCTAGGGCCAGACCGTCCCGCCGAAGCAAACGCCTACTAGGCGGACGGCGAAGACCTGCGCCAGAGCCGGGCCGTCCCGCCGAGGCGAGGCCTCCCAGGCGGACGGCGAAGTGAAGCGCCGAAGACGTGTCGTCCCACCGAGGCGATGCCTACAAGGCGGACGGCGAAGTCGGGCGCTGAAGACGTGCCGTCCCGCTGAGGCCATGCCCACAGGGCGGACGGCTAAGACCTACGCCGGAGCCGTGCTGTCCCGCTGAGGCGATGCCTCCCCAGCGGACAGCGAAGTCGAGCGGCGAAGACGTGCCGTCCCACCGAGGCAATGCCTACAAGGCGGACATCGAAGTCCTGCGCTAGGGCCGGACCGTCCCGCCGAGGTGACGCCTACTAGGCGGACAGCGAAGACCTGCGCTGGAGCCGTGCTGTCCCGCTAAGGCAATGCCTCCCCAGCGGACAGCGAAGTCGAGCGGCGAAGACGTGTCGTCCCACCGAGGTGATGCCTACAAGGCGGACAGCGAAGTCGGGCGCCGAAGACGTGCCGTCCCACTCAGGCGGGGCCTACAGAGCGGACGGCTAAGACCTGCGCCGGAGCCGTGCTGTCCCGTTGAGGCGATGCCTCCCCAGCGGACGGCGAAGTGGAGCGGTGAAGATGTGCCGTCTCGCTGAGGCAATGCCTACAAGGCGGACAGTGAAGTCCTACGCTAGGGCCGGACCGTCCCACCGAGGCGACGCCTACAAGGCGGATGGAGAAGACCTGCGCTAGAGCCGTGCTGTCCCGCTGAGGCGATGCCTCCCCAACAGACGGCGAAGTCGAGCGGCGAAGACGTGCGGTCCCGTCGAGGCAATGCCTACAAGGCGGACAGCGAAGTCCTGCGCTAGGGCCAGACCGTCCAGCCGAGGCGATGCCTACTAGGCGGACGGCGAAGACCTACGCCGGAGTCGTGCTGTCCCGCTGAGGCGATGCCTCCCCAGCGGACGGCGAAGTCGAGCGGCGAAGTCCTGGCGTCCGGTCGAGGCAATGCCTACAAGGCGAACAGCGAAGTCCTGCGCTAGGGCCGCACCGTCCCGCTGAGGCAACGCCTACTAGGCGGACGGCGAAGACCTACGCCGGAGCCGTGCTGTCCTGCCGAGGCGAGGCCTCCCAGGCGGATGGCGAAGTCGAGCGGCGAAGACGTGCCGTCCCGTCGAGGCAATGCCTACAAGGCGGACAGCGAAGTCCCGCGCTAGGGCCACACTGTCCCGCCGAGGCGACGCCTACTAGGCAGACTGGGAAGACCTGCGCCGGAGCCGTGCTGTCCCGCTGAGGCGATGCCTCCCCAGCGGACGGCGAAGTCGAGCGGCGAAGACGTGGCGTCCGGTCGAGGCAATGCCTACAAGGTGGACAGCAAAGTCCTACGCTAGGGCCGCACCGTCCCGCCGAGGCGACGCCTACTAGGCGGACGGCGAAGACTTGCGCCGGAGCCTTGCTGTCCTGCTGAGGCGAGGCCTCCCAGGCGGATGGCGAAGTCGAGCGGCGAAGACATGCCGTCCCGTCGAGGCAATGCCTACAAGGCGGACAGCGAAGTCCTGCGCTAGGGCCACACCGTCCCGCCGAGGTGACGCCTACTAGGCAGACTGGGAAGACCTGCGCCGGAGCTGTGCTGTCCTGCTGAGGCGATGCCTCCCCAGTGGACGGCGAAGTCGAGCGGCGAAGACGTGCCGTCCCGTCGATGCAATGCCTACAAGGCGGATAGCGAAGTCCTGCGCTAGGGCCGCACCGTCTCGCCGAGGCGACACCTACAAGGCGGACGGCGAAGACCTGCGCCGGAGCCGAGCCGTCCCGCCGAGGCGAGGCCTCCCAGGCGGACGGTGAAGTGGAGCGCCAAAGACGTGGCGTCCCGTCGAGGCAATCCATACAAGGTGGACGATGAAGTCTTGCGCCAGGGCTGGACTGTCCCACCAAGGCGATGCCTGCGAGGCGGAACCGAGCTGGTGCCTACAAGGCGGACGGCGAAGACCTGTGCCGGAGCCGTGCCGTCCAGCTGAGGTGATGCCTCCCAGGTGGACGGCGAAGTCGAGCAGCGAAGACGTGCCATCCCGCCGAGGCAATACCTACAAGGCGGATGGCGAAGCCGCAAAGAGCGGGCGCGAGATACGTAGGCCGAGGGCACGATGCACAGAAGCAGGGAGGCGGAGCCGCCGTTGCTCGGCAGGGAGGCTACACTGTCGTTCCCCTACCTTCAAAAACTCACGCCCGCGGAGGGCAAGAGCGGGCGGTGCGGGCCGGTGGCGCTACTCACGCCGAGGTAGGGAGGTGACACCGCCGTTACCCTACCTTGAAAAAACAGTGCCCGCGGAGAGCGGGCGCTTGCGGCGTAGGCCGAGGACGCTACACACGCCGAGGCAAGGAGGCGAAACCGCCGTTTCCCTACCTTCAAAAACAGTGCCTGCGGAGAGCGGGCACTTGCGGCATAGCCCGAGGGCGCTACGCACGCTGAGGTAGGGACGCGGAGCCGCCCTTCCCCGACCTTCAAAAATAGTGCCCACGGAGAGGGGGCGCTTGTGGCGTAGGTCGAGGGCGCTACGCACGCTGAGGTAGGGAGGCGGAGCCACCGTTCCCCTACCTTTAAAAGCAGTGCCCGCGGAGAGCGGGTGCTTGCGGCGTAGGCTGAGGGCGCTACGCACGCTGAGGTAGGGAGGCGGAGCCGCCGTTCCCCTACCTTTAAAAGCAGTGCCCGCGGATAGCGGGCGCTTGCGGCGTAGGCCGAGGGCGCTACGCACGCTGAGGTAGGGAGGCGGAGCCGCCGTTCCCCTACCTTCAAAAGCAGTGCCCGCGGAGAGTGGGCGCTTGCGGCGTAGGCCGAGGACGCTACGCATGCGGAGGTAGGGAGGCGGAGCCGCTGTTCCCCTACCTTCAAAAACAGTGCTCGCGGAGAGCGGGCGCTTGTGGTGTAGGCTGAGGACGCTACGCACGCGGAGGTAGGAAGGCAGAGCCGCCGTTCCCCTACCTTCAAATGCAGCGCCCGCAGAGAGCGGGCGCTTGCGGCGTAGACCGAGGGCGCTACGCACGCCGAGGTAGGGAGGCGGAGCCGCCGTT